>OY720642.1:125677783-125983991 GCA_963169105.1 Ceriagrion tenellum | reverse complement strand
CGCTTGTGAGAGCGACGACCGAGATTCTCGCGTCGACTTAAAACCACGCAAACTCCACGCTTGCCCCCCTCTCCCTGCTCTTGCCCTCCACGGAAGGGTCACTTTGGGGCAATTAAGGACGATTAGGGGAAGAGAGGGGGAGAGAGAAGGTGGAGGGAAGGGAAGGGTTGAAAAGAGGGAGTCAAAACGGGGCGAGAGAAAAGTTTGCGCTTTTCCAATTAGGAGTCGGACAAACCGAGAGCATTTCTCTTACACTCGTCGCAAGATGGAAAGAGCGTAAAAAAAAGTGAAATTATTTCTGCCACAAAAAAATGACGTGACTCTTCGTTCCTCATCCATCTCATGGCAGACGCTCTCGAAAAACCCATGGCCTCCTTGGCCATTAGTTAAGGTAGTTTGTCTGGTAGGAATATCATTTTACTTATAAATCAATGAATTAGGTCTCATTTTATATAAAACCAGCTCACCTATCCAATGACATCGAAAATTCTACCCCTTACCACATAACTTTCCTAGATATTTGCCAAAAAATACCAGTCGTTTTACATGGGAAATGGTACGTGTATGCACTCCAGAGAGACTTTATATACAATATGAGGTATTTCTAACAATTAGATGTCGTAAAAAAACTAACAGCGTGTAGTTTGTATGTTTTCTCAACAATTTTGAAAATTAATCATAATGTCACCGCAGTATGTTCTTGGGAATCACAAAAAACCTTCCGTTTTGATAGAGTTCAAACGCACCGCGTGAAAAAAATGAGTCAAGTTAAAGATTTATTTAGATATTTTTATTTAATTACTCATAATTTCTGCCATATAAAACTACAGTATTGCACCATTAATAATGCAATATTTAATTGATATGTCCCACAGCTGGTGAAATTAAAACGTATGATTCTAATATGCTCACATTATATATGATGACGGTCACGGCCGAATATTTAGAGGAAAGTTGTTTAGTCTACTAAAAAATAATGGTTAAAATGTAGTTTTTCGTTACACTGTAACTAAAAAACATGGCATGTTCGGCGCCTTTATTCAAAATGGTAAACTTAAAAACAATCAGGGATGCTATTATCGACGTTCTTTTGTTGCTAAGTGTTCATCAACTTTGCTCCTAATCTGTTTTGAACTGCGCATGTTTACTGCGCAGGGTCTATTTAACTAATGGTAGGAAAGGGTGCTGCTGTGTTGCGAAGTGATTAGCGCACTCGAGCAGGCGGAAGGCACACAAAATATCTCAGTATTTCAGAGGTCGAATAGGTGTTCGATACTTAAAGGATGCGCCATACACTTGAAAGGATATAAACTCTGATTTTAGCCCTCAATAATACATAAATAGACTAGGAAATGAAATTATTACATATAACGATTTCATTTGAATGTTGTTAAAATATGTGAATGGCAATCTAAGCCATAGTTTATCACCCGTGGAAAATTGTACATTAATTGGAATAAAAAACCTAAGCTATTTTGTATGTCCAAGCGACACTCTAATTGTTTCTAGCGGGGATTTAATGCACTATTTATTAATAACGAGCGTGATGCGCCCGCTCCCAGCGGGCTTCCCCCGCTCTTTTCAATGCAGGTCCACAGAGGGATAGGCGCGTTTCTAATTTTAAAATGTAGAAAAAAAAGGCAGGGTCTTATGTACAAATTTAATTGGAATGTTCATGTACAAATTGAGGTCAGAGGACCTCTTTAAACACAACATTGGAAGTAATTACACTACCCTCTGTTAATACTTGTAAACACCAAGGTTAGACGCACATGATGACTCATACTTACGTATCAACAGGAGACTTGAATGTGGAATCAGCCGCGTTTTGATAAAAGTTATTTAAAGAATACGAGATATTGTTGCAAATGAACAAATGTATCAGTTTGTGCGCCGTTAACGTCAGGAATATTTATCGGTTTACCTCTCGAACATTTCACCATAACCAAGACACGAAAACAAAGAAAAGAGGGTGCCAGAGAAAGAGAGACAGAAAATGGTTCGCCATAGACTGAGTACGTGTTGAGTCCAAGACCTTTCTCTGTTAACTTGAAATAATATGTTGAAAACGCGTTATATTGCAAAAAATATAATGTTGAAAGCGCGTTATATTGCAAAAAATTTAATAATATGTATCTGAAACTAAATTGGTATCAATTAAATATCCTGAAATAAAGGTTTGCTCTGCACCATGGAGCAAGTGCGTGACGTCAAGATGGCGGATCGCCTCATCCCCTAAGAGAAATATCAAGGGCCATTTTTTAAAACCAATTTTAGGAAACAATAGCAATATTTAGGAAGTAAGATATGCCGTCGCATGTTCTCTGATAAATTCTGTGCATTTTGGTACCTCAATTGTAGAGTTTGGTTGCGTATAAGTTGAGAAAAAGGTATCTATACAGTAGAAATAATATAGGAGATTACTATCGATTTGAGCGCCAAAAGTACTTTAACCTGTACATTTAATTATATAGGGTGCCCCAATTGGAATAGTCTAAATTCATTTGGCCGTTAAAATTCTTGGAATGGATTTATCATAGTTCTCTTGAATTTTCTAGTTATGTATCGTTTAAGTCTCCGCCAGAATTTTTCCGCTTCTCCTGGCAGCTCCCTGTAGTGCCAGCGTTCTCTCCCAACGGAATGGTTAACATCCATTGAGATTGATGGAGAGGTCACGAGGCCACCAAACTGTTACCTTACCACCTACATATCCACCATATTGCTTCCCTCTGTTCTTCCATATCTTTCCTTTGAGTGGTATGCAGGAACAGTCTTATTAACGGAGGATATAAAGCAGGAATAATTGCATGATTGCTGAAAATGTTTAGGCTAATAACTCTTAAAATATACATTGGTCACTTAGACTTTTTGATTCTCAACAATTTTACAATTTTTTATTTACTAGGAATACGGATTTTCATTAATTCAAATAAAAAAAGAAAAAAAACATGTAGAATGCAATTTAAAGAAGCATGCGCGTGCTGGTTTTTAAGTGAGATATCCGTGGAAAATATCGTCAAATTACAAAATTAGTGCTAATGTAAGTCTGAGACAACAGTGACGATAGGTCACGTTACGGTTTGAAGAACTGACCACTGTACAAAGCTCCCTCTTTACCTCAAACACCTCAATGTTACTCACGCTCACTCAACCACACCAATCACTCATTGTGCAGCGAACTTCGGATACCAATTTTTAATCGCCTATATTTGACCTACGAACTATCCAATGCCTGACTATCTGGGCCAAGAAAACTTCCATTAGCCGTAAGGCTTTACTTCAAAATTTACCCCAAATTAAAGTATTTCGCTAGTTTTCGAGAGCACTGCTTCCACATTGTACGCCGTGAATCCAAGCTCTTCGCCCGAAAGACTCGCCGATATTTATCGTGTTCCCGTAGTGCCAAAGAGCGAAAAACCGTGAAAAACCTGAAGGTTTTGTAACTCTATCTCAGCATTTATTTCTTGAAAGTCAATTTAAATATTTGAAGAGGGAGAAAATATGAGGTTCTGAGACAGTGGGAATAATATTATAAACATGGACTCAAAAGTGCTCCTCGTATTTGAACAAATGTCACGCTAAGACAAAATGCGGAGACATCGTCTGGATCTGGACGGAAGGTCGGCCGTCTCGACGCATTACTTTAGGACAGTGCAACATTTTTATAACTTAATAAATATTTGCCAAAGGTATAAGTTATGATGAAGCAATCAGTTGACGGATATAACTACATATGGAGTAAATGTTTTCCCGAAAGTCTCAAAAATGACTTTTGTCCCGCTAGATTAGCGATTGGAACCACTGTGCATTCGTTTATAGTATCTAGGACTTTCTTTAACGTAATTATATCAGACTCAGTTTTAATAGCCCTGTACAATACTGCGTCGTCCGCGAAAAAGTGAATTTTTCTCGTAACGACGGTGGTGATATCATTTATATGCAAAAGGAATAATAAGGGACCAATGACACTTCCCTGGGGTACACCGGATGTGACCTTAACTGTATCTGAACTAACGCCATCTAGAATTACCCTTTGTTCGCGGCTACTTAAGAAATCTTCAATCCAGCATATTATATCGTGATGTATTCCATAGGCTTTTAGCTTAACACGTAATTTTGAATGCGAAACTTTATCGAAAGCTTTTTTGAAATCTAAAAATATCGCGTCTACCTGGGTGAGACTTTCTCCTGAGGAAAGGATATTGTGAACAAAAAGGGCTAGCTGGGTTTCACATGACCTGCATTTTCTGAATCCATGCTAAACATCCTCAATACATTTCTTCTGCCAACTCCGATTTTGCGCCACCAGCTTCCTCTTCTCTCCGACCATATCCAATGCCTCCTCGTTCGACTCTCTCGCCACCCAACTCATCCTTTCCATCCTTACCTAAACCCTATTCCAAACACTTTTAGTCTACGTCCATCCTCACATCTCAATGACCAAGTCTCTGACCCATCCAGCACCACGCTCCAAAATGAGTTTCCACCAGGTGCTTAACGTCTCTTCTCGCAGCCCTTTCTCACCAATTCTCCACTCTTGGGAAACGTCTCTTTGTTCAGAGCAATTCTTATTTCTCTATCGCTAAACCCATACCCCTCAAAAATACTACCAAGATACGTAAACTGCTTGACTTACTCTATTTTGGGCCCTTCCATCTTTTAATTAACCCTCTATCTCGCTGAGTGTCCTGGAGGTAACGTATAAGAGAGTTTATTTTTTAGTATTTGATTAGGTTTAGTATTTACAACCTTATGCCTTTGTAACATCAGTTGTACAGCTTGAAGAATAAAATATCTCTCAATCGTAATATTTAGTTCCTAATTCTCTAACGAGTGGAGTAATATTAATTAAAAGTAATGTAAATGACTGTGCATGGTGGACGAAAAAATTGGTGTATAGAGGGTTAAGCCCCACCTTCTTACTTCCTAAAAATTTCATCGCTTTTGTCTCCCGAAGCGCATAATACTTCAAAGAAAAATAATTTAAGTAATTTGCAAAACTTAAGGAGTTCTAATCGCATTAATTGGCGATGCTGAAAAAAGTGCAGTACATCATCTTATAATACCCTAAAGGAAGTCGGAAAAATTATCTCTGATAATGTGTCTCAGATATTTCAAATTTTGTACGTAAATTCCTAGTTTTTTCTAGGCACTATTTCTTGTACCTTTAAAACAGGACTTCGATAAAAAAAGGACATCATTTCTGCCCGCGTGTAATGAGCGTTTATGGTAATAATTTTTCGCATGGCGTGCGTTGTGCGAGTTTTACGAGGCTGTCGGAGGAGGAAATTTCTCCGGCTGGTTTAATTCGTTTGCCGCTTTTATGCCGCGTTTGAATCGCAGGTAAGTCTCAGACCGCCGCGCACTGAGACTCTTTTTTTCCCCCTGCCTTCGTCAAAAGGAGATTGGATGAAATAGTCCCCCGCAGCTGCGAAGCGACGATTTGCCTTTCTCGAAAGCGAGTGTTTTTACCCAAAAATCCTCCCCTTTGAGGATCCCACAGTAGTTTCCCTTCACACGAGGGGTTGAGAGGGTTTATTGTCTCGCTTTGCACCTCTTCCTATACCTCTGAAATATGTGCGATCCATCTTTTTTTTCTTCCACCTCGCTCTGAGTATTCTGAACGACATAACTTTGTTTTCCATAATCACCGAGTACTCGCAGAGATGAGGGTATAGTCACCCAGGGTCATTTAAATGCTTACCAGGTGCAGCATATTTTACAACCCTTGTCACAGATAATGATCCAATTTCAAAAATTATATTTAATTATGAAAATATGATACTGTTACATAAAAAATGCAAAGCATTAAGCACGCCTCCCCCACAATGGAAAGCGGAAAGATTTTGAGCAAGACGGGGGGAAGAAGGAGAAGGAACGTCAGGGAGGAACGATGAAGAGAGTCGTATATTGTGCAATTCGAGACGTCTGGATTCACTCGAGGTTCAGCTCATGTATGCAATCACAGAAGGAGACAAGGGCTTGCTGCTAGGCTTGCGGCTAAGCTAGGGCAACAACTGATTTTCAAGTGCTTCGTACTAAGAACTTAATAATGAGCACTAGTGTATCAGCTTATATACTATTTTTCTCATTTATTACAAATTATATGAAGTAAATGGTGAGAATGCAGATGGAAGCCAGTAAAGTAGGGCTCAGGGTCAATGAATATAAAACACGGAACATGAAAATGGGTAGAGGAGCCGAAAACGAAGAACCACCGTTAAAATAAATGAACTATAAGTTTAAATTAACGAATGAATTAAAATATAATAAGAATAATAATATTATTACCGACATTACCGACAGAAGAATACAGCACAATAGACCAGACATCACATTAGTAGACAATCAAATAAATCTGTGCACTTCATAGATATAGCAATTCCTCTGACAGAAAATATGGAAAGGACCATACTGGAGAAAAAAAGCAAGTACCAGGATTTAGCAGCTGAGGTTTTAAGATTATGGAAAGTGAACATGGTCGAGATAGTACCCATAATAGTTTCAGCCACCGGAATAATACCGAAACAACTTAGAAAAAGTCTGGAAAAACTAAATTTACATTACAACATATACATCCAAATCCAGAAGGCTGTCATTATAGCAACATGCCATATAGCCAGAAAATTCTTAAATTTTAGTAAAACAACTGAATTATGTATTTCTGTGAGTACGTGGTAAATTACCCGTACCCTAGAATACCGTCGTACATTCGTACCTAGCACGACTGAGGAATGAAATGGAGAAAAAATTAAATAATAATAATAATATCTATTCATCCTTACATGTTTCATTACAAATATTTTTTTTCTGTATTAAGAAAGTAATATAGTCTATATGGCATTGTTTGCCATGTGTTTAGGTTAATTTTAAAAACATGAATGCGGAAAAGAACACATCAAACCATGATTTACAAAATATGAAAAATATACAAACAAAATTAGGTGCGTAAAAAAGAAATATTACCACTGTGCTAGCTTAAGAAGTTACAAAAATAAGGCAATCGTACTACAAATGTGATTGAAAATACAACATACTTATTTTATTTTATAAAATAATTATGTTGTATTTTCTTATTTCAACATACTTATTTTATTTTATAAAATAAGTATGTTGTATTTTCAATCACATTTGTAGTACGATTGTCTTATTTTTGTAAGTTCTTAAGCCAGCACAGTGGTAATATTTCTTTTTTACGCGCCTAATTTTGTTTGTAAATATTTCATATTTTGTTAATCATGGTTTGATGCGTTCTTTTCCGCATTCATGTTTTTGAAATTAGCCTAAACATTATATATAGGTGTCCTGATAGTTAAAAACAACAGGGGAGAGACAGAAATTCAATATAGACTAAAAGCGGGCTGATTGGTATTATTGGAGCCTGAGCAGATACTAAGTAGCAATTTGCTAATCAAAAATAAAAAAACAAAAATAAGAATCAATGAGACCCTATTACTGCCCATAATACTTAAATAAGTATGGTCCCTGCTCAGAAAGAAAAGCATGGTCCCTACTCAGAAGTCCTCAGAAAGAAAACTCATAACTTTCGAAAATGAAGTTGGAAGGAAGATTTTTGGATCAATTCGTGTTGGAGATGGTTGGAGGATAAGAAAAAAACAGAGAACTGAGAAAAAGTTATACCGATCCCTACATATTAGTCATTACAGAATTGGCAACGTTGAAGCGCTGCTGGAGGGGGGCGTGGCTGCGGAAAGCGATTTTCCATGGGGCTTATGGGAGTGAGGTGACTGTTTATTTAGACTGTGACTCCACGCTCAAACTGTAACAATACTCCTAGTCAAAACCCCTCCCACAGAGCCGCCAACCGACCGAACCACTCCAAGGGCCGCCAACCCAAAACTTTCCTGCCACACACGCCGCGCAACAAACGTCAATTAACACGCAAGCGGCTGGCACTCGTGAAGGCACTGGATATGATACCCATTACAATATCAGGTGCAATATCGGCATGTGTTAAATGTGAATTGTCACAAATGGAATTGGTATAATGTAATATATGCCAGTTTTATCCATATAAATCACAAATGTGAATTCGTATGCATAATTTTGTGCTCAAATTTTACGTAAGCAGTCATCGCTCCGACCACTTTAACGGCTGGATCGGGAGAGGGAGGAATATCTGAATCCCTCTCATAAGGAGACTTGACTACTAATCCATTCAATCGAGTACTACATCTGCTCAAGATCAGCAGGCATCATCATCAACACTGCGCGGTATTCACATTCTACAACGCATTAAACCTCATCGGTGTGTGGCAGGGCAGCTATCACATTCATACATTACATAATTCACTACTTAAGATAATATAACTACGACTGCTGACGCGTTAGCAAAAACCAGCCAAAATTTGTCAGGAGCAAAACTTTCAGACATATGTGCCACTTTCTACCTGTGGCACCAATATAAGACTTTGTAATAACTTTTTTTTTACAAATCCACAAATGCAAAGGGAAACCAGAGTAACATCGTGAACATGCAAATCCTACTGACAGTGCCAGGTAGGAGATGAGGAAACCTAGCTAAAAAATCGAAAGGATCGAAAAACTTTGGTAAAAAGTCTCATCGGCAGCTTTTGTGGGATATTATCGTCCGAGGAAAAAAAATAGCATTTTCATCTCGTCCGTTCTGCACTCTGCTTCCCAAAATTCATCCCACTTATCGTATCTGGAGGAATATAATGACGATAGCCATTTTTCCAGAAGCCGTATTATTCGATTCTACAGTTTCTAGTACCAATAATTTATTTTTTTTGAACATAGAAGCTACCAATATGGCACATGTAGTTGGTCGTCAGGAAACGTCATTCTGAAGATTGCAACAATTTCCTCCCTCTATCAACTCCCTCTTTCGTGGGGACGCACTGTAAAATTTATCGTGTGAGCAATTGCATGCCATTTACTGTTTCAGTGGAACTCTCTGAAAGATTTGTACTGTTGGGATCTGGGTTTTTAATTGAACTCCAAATACGGCCGCAGTTCTGAGGAGGGCGTTGACGTCACCGCTAGCTCTTCGCGCCGACTCGTAAATAGAAAAGGTAAGCCGGCCGATGGGTTGAGCAGTTAATTCTAGACGGAGAGCAACTTGCGACCACGCGTGTATAAATTGCTGTGATTATGACCACGAGCATAATGATATGTGCAACCAGCCACAGCCCTCAATCGGGAAATGATTTTTACGGCTTTATTCATTTCCCTCATCCCAGATATATTCAAGTACTATGAAATACGCTCTCCGATCAGGGATTTCAGGCTGGGAGCTGTTTCTCAGATCTACAAGTCTACAAGTTACAAGTCACGTGACAATTTCACAAGGCGGATGGTTCACTCAGATATACCTAGCCAAAGGCTTCTAATTGGTAGTCCAAGAAAATGGCGGGCCTAATCAAGATCATGCATAACTCACATTTTGATGATTGCGATACATTTTGGGCGTCGTGCACTTTGCAATATTTCCAATTCCAAAGTTGGAGCAATGTTTTTGGGTGAATACAAATTATTGAATATGTACTGAAAATTAATTTAATGTCCCAACTCACCTTAAAAGATCCCAAGCGAATGCGAGATTTCGAGCTCGGGTTTAAATGTAATCGTTTATTTCGACGTATTTCGGGTTCGACGGGTATAAGTTTCGGGTTCGGGTTCGATTTTCGACGAGATTTCGGGTTCGGGTTGAGATGTAATCGTTTATTTCGACGTATTTCTCATAGGATGAGCTCTAAATGGTAGTTGTTAATAAACCTACAAAAATTAACAACTTACCAATTCGTTTCTGTTGAGTAATATAATCATAAATAACACTAAATACGAACTGTAAGTTACAATAAATGTTATTGACGCAAACATACGGTATGTTACCAGGTAGTTTCGTTATAATATTTAAGTTGTAACGCCATTAATAGTGGTTCAATAAAGATAAAATCAACTGACCATGATATTTTGAAATGTAAGGTTTATTAATAACTACCATTTAGAGCTCATCCTATGAGAAATACGTCGAAATAAACGATTACATCTGAACCCGAACCCGAAATCTCGCCTTCGCTTTGGGATCTTTTACGGTGAGTTGGGACATTAAATTAATTTTCAGTGCATATTCAATCATTTGTATTCACCCAAAAACATTGCACCAACTTTTAAAAATGGAAATATTGCAAGGTGCACGACGCCCAAAATGTATCGCAATCATCAAAATATGAGTTATGCATGGTCTTGATTAGGCCCGCCATTTTCTTGGACTACCAATTAGAAGCCTTTGGCTTGGTATATCTGAGTGACCCATCCGCCTTGTGAAAATTGTCACGTGACTTGTAACTTGTAGACTTGTAGATCTGAGAAACAGCTCCCTGGTTAGGAATCACCTTTCCTGGGATTTGAACATTACTCTTATACCCAAATGGGTGCTACGTGGTGAGCACTGCAAAGGTAGTAGTGACAGCTCTCGCAAAAGTTCCTGGCGTTCCAGTGTGGACAATTTTTCGACGTACTAAGCTTTGAGTCCTGCGAATCGGAGTAGGGGTAGGAGGAAGCGCTTCAAAAATTGATATGACTCACTACTGCCTTCCATCCCGTTTTGACTCGTGCTGCAATGAGACCCTAGTTATAATATATTGTGCAGTCACGGCGATGTGTGATTTTATTCTCTTGCTTAATAGCCATGCGTTCTGGCTGATTTCGCATATTAATTTGTTTTATCTGCCTCAATCACTCTCGTTACCCTCCTCTCTTCCACTTCGTCATTTCTCTTCACCCCCTTCAGTTTTACCTCCTCTTTTGCCATATAGGTCCGCGTCAGGAACTTTTGCGACCGCTTTACTCTGCCCATCGAATGGGAAGTTTAACTATGGACTTCTCGGTTCGAGTCGTGAAAAGATTTCCAATGCCGACGGCAGGTTTATCTTCGCACCCTTTCTTCATCCTCTGCCGATTTTCTGCGAAGAATTATACCCAAAACCATCCCTTAACCTTGCCAAATGACGCAGAAAAACCTCAGTTCTTTCTCATTTCCCCAAAGCAACCAACGTACTGCAATTTCTTAGCTTACCATGTGACTGGTCGTCAAAGCTAGGCGGAGACCCTCACTTTCAGCGACTCCTCGAAAACAGACAACTAAAAGTGCGTGAACTCTCTTCTAAAATGATTGACAACTTTACGGTACTTTTATCGGCACGATCTACCTGGGTATTAAGCGACTATTTGAGTACTATCAATGCGTTTTTGTCATCAGGATTCATCAGTTTTCAAGATTGGTTTGTTTCAGCCATTCAAATCTCCAAATCATCTCTGTAAACGCTGCAAACAGCAGACTGCACAATTCCTACAGAATTTCTTCCTCCAATGCCCCTCATATTTTCCTGAAGATATTTAATTCTTGGTCTCTCTTGGTGTATTTTCCCCTTCCTTTTCGCTTCAACTTTCGCTTTGAAGGCACTATTATGCCGCAGAATCTGATGAGTAGGTTTGGTTACTCTGTTTCGTACGGTTTTTACTAGACGTCTTTTCCCTTCAGCTCATCGTAGGACTTCTTCATTGGTAATTCTCAACGGCCAAAAAGGTTCTTGAGTATTCTACAAAAAAATCAGACTACTCCAATTGCTTAAAGCAGTAAATGAAAAAAAAACTTTGAATGTGATTAATATATTCAAATAGCAAATATTCTACTGAAATACGTGAAGCTCAACTATCACCAAAAGATTGTAGTAAATTTAAAACGGGTTATATTAAACGAATTGACAGTCATGCTCTAAATAAAAAAATGCATGCTAATACAAATGCTATACTGTTAAAAATGATTTATTACAGAAGAGTTTTGATTTTTAAAAAGCTTTCCCCGACTCATCTCCTCGAATGGATAAATGTATGTGACCTTGTGCTGGCTTTACTGCTTTACATTAGCAGGCATCATTTTTGCAGGTCGATAGTTCACTTTGTAGGCAATGATATGCCAGGGCATAACATTTCCATGGCTTCCAAATTACTCAGCTCTGCAGCTGTTACTTCCCTGATTCACAACTCAATTTATTCCAACTGAGATTCATGTGTTAAAGAAGTACTATCCTATTTTCATGATTTTGACGCTATCTGTTGAAGAAGTTGTAGAAAGAGTTGTAAAATTGTAAAAAGATGGATTAATTATTGGTCGAGATTCTTGACAAGGTTGTGACAGAGGATAGGTACAAGAGAAATTGGTGAAAGAAAGATGCTGGACATAGCGTAGGAATCTGGGGAAAGCAGAGAATATGAAATATCGGGTAAAATGGAATGTAAAATTGTTTCATTCGAGAACCTTTATTTTTAATGTCGTCTATTGTCGATGGAGTATCTTAACGAATTATATTTCGGAGTAAATAAATCTCAGAGTAAAACTGTACTCCTTCCCACCTTGTAAATCAATGATACCAAATGCTTTATTGCAGATAATGTTTAAAATCGCCTTTTAAATTTACGGAAAAGGAAGGTTATCGGGGAGCTAAGACGGTTTTATCAATTTTTGAAAATGGAGAGTGGGGAGAAGGATGAGAAATTCATAAGAACGTTCCGTTGGACCGCGTCGTTTTTCATTCCATTGGTTTGTGAGTCTCCTGGTTCGAAAATACGGCCATGTCAGTCGATATCAAGGGACGGGACGCTTGGATCTTGGCTAACTTCGAGACAGTCGGTATCGCATATATCGACTTATCGACACATAAATTACCCGAGTTCTCTGTGTGTGCGCGGAGGAGGAAAGGGAATAGGGCGAGGTGGGGGAGGAGATTCGACGTGGAAGCGGGAGACGCATAAAAGTTGCCCTCCCGACCCACTCCATCTTTCTTCCGCCCGGAGGAATCCTTCTCTCTGGGCGGACCTGCCCCTTCTTCCGCAGAAGAAGGCGAATCCTTTCGCTAGATGACCAGATTAAGGGACGACATTCCCTTTAGGACGACGACGGGCGTCTTCCCCATTCCACCCAACAGATACCGCCACATGCGTCTGCTATCCCCCCCTCCCACCACTCCCTTCACCCACCTTGCTCCGCCCCTCACCCCCCCCTCCCCAACCAACTCAATCCACCCCCAACCCCCCCTTCGTCCTTACCCGCGCACCCTCTCCCCGACCATCTCCAAAAGTCTCCTTCTGCCTCGCTTTGAACGTACGATTCGCCCCCGAAACCCCAAAAAATCCGTGTCTTCTGCGAATTTATTCCTCGGTGTAACAAGCTGTTCCTCGGCGAGACCTTTTGTGGATTCGCGTTTGTTACACACTTGGACTCTCCTCTACGTGATCGTATGCACCTGTGCGAGTAAACCACTCTCTCCGTCGCCTCGATTCGTGCTACTTTATATAGCATTTCCCTTTCTCTCCGTACCCCAAAAGGGGCGCCTAAATGACCCAAACTGGAACTGGAGAGTCTATTACAAAATTAGGATTCGCCATAAACAGCAGCGCATAAAATCGTCATCCTACCCTACCATCCTACAATGAGAAGCTACCGGTGAGTGTCATTGCGAAAGCCTGCTCGTCGTGAGGCAGTTTAGCCGGCACAATCTCCCTTGCAAAGGCATTCAAGGAAATTGCCAGGAGAAGGTTTTTACAAATGACAACCCCATTTCCACTAATCATTCTGCAAACTCTGAATCATTTGTATAAATTATTTGTTGCGGTGATGATTTTTCATATTAATTGAAAGCGTTACTGCTAAAAACGTTTAGTTTCACTCATTTTATTTGGGTACTTTTTGTATTAAGGTCTAAATATTTGTATAGGATGAACATTTTCTATTTAAATCCATTAATGTGATTTAATTAGTTATTTTATTGACTTTTTCAAGGACATGGAGTTTTCTCATAATTATTACTAGCATAAGTCGTTAATTTCGTTTAGGCTGGCTACTGCCCGGTAAATGACATATTCTTTCGTCAAAATTTATGTCGGGGTGGTTATCAAATGACATTCAATGATATTTTGAATGTAAATGACCAAGAATGGCCGAGAAAAGGTGATTTTTAGGAAACAAATCCAATTCTGACACCAAGATTTTGGAAGCCTAGGCAAGAATTTATTAAATACAATCGTGTTGTCTCAGAACTTTCTGCCGTTGTGGAACCTCTTGAAGGCTACACTCAAAATAAATTAAGTCCTTCGGAAGCATAGAAGCATCAGCTTGAGGAAGGCACTTAAGTTTATCGGACAGCCAATAATGTATCCCAGTAACTTATGGGTAATATTTGCCTCTGAAAATAAATAAATTTTTCAATTGTAATTTTTATTAATACCTTATAAATTTCAATTTATCGTGCTGTCCTGCTGATTATTCACTAAATGAGAGCATTTGATGTGCAAAAAAATTTTCAGATGGAATTGTGTAAATTCACAGTGGAAAAATCATTCGCCTGGACCGGGAATGATTTTTCCAGTGTGAATTTCTCTCAATTGTGTGATCACTGGGGGTGACTCCGTTGAAGTAACTGCGCGGCTAGTTTCGTGGTTCTTTGGAAAACTTTAGATGTAACTTTTACCAATTAGCTATTTATACAGGAAAACTAGGAATAATTGTAATTTTCATATCCGCTAAGAAAAATGTGTACTCCTATATACTCTAGGTCTGACGGATGCGATAAAATAGGAGAGATAAATTGCCCAACAGATAGGTACAAAAACTCGTTCTTTCCGCGAACAATAAGCGACCACAATAAAAATTGAGCACCACTAAATACACTCCTATAATTCATTTCACTATTTCATCTCCAAAAAACTTACATCTTTACACGGCTGGTGACCTAACACCCCCTGCCACACGCCCATGCGGCGGCTCGCAGGGTATTATGTTGATGTAGATATATATATGCTATTAAAATTATGCTAACTAATATTTTTCAAAATTCGATGATTTGACCATAATTTTCAAGGTATGAAGTTCAATATTAGTGTATCTTATTATTTTTCCGAGATTCTGAATAAACACCATCTTCATAATATTATCTGGCGCATCTTCGAATATCTTTCCTAGGAACAGTTTTTGAGTCACAAAATAAGATTCAAATGCTACAATGTGCGCCGTTGACATAAATCTGATCTCCTCCAGAAAGACGCAATGAGGTCCTCAGTTTATGCCCCATTCCAATGCAAGCTAGTCTCTCGTATTGCCCACTTTATAGCTTCCAAGTTGAGATAAGAATTCCTCACAAAAATCTTCTATATAGCCAGGATTCGCAACCAGGCCCCCAGGATTGAAACCTATCTTTTGATGTGCTCAATATATCATAGAAGTCCGATACCCAAGGTATTTGGCATTATTATTTGTATTAAAACAAAAACAACATTCGCACTATTCCACAAGGAATTGCGTACGACGCGTTTCTACTCACAGAGCCATCATCAGGTACAAGACATATTTGGTACCTGATAATGGCTGTTTGAGTTGAAACGCGCCGTACGCATTAAAATAGGTACCTTGTGGAATAGTGCAATTGTTTCTGTTTTAATATGAAGAACTTCCACGATATCTCGCCTGAATCTGTTGAAATTAATATTTGTTTTATCGTTTTCATTTCAAAATATTATTACATTTTATTCCCAACTTCAAAGAATAAGGTAAGATGGATTTTTACTGTTCAACTAGTTATTGACTATCAAACCTTAGCCGTTGATGCTATTAACCTTCACCCCCAGCCTCGTATTCATAAATAAACAACTCGTTTTAAAGGAGTTAGGGTAATGGAAATTGTGCTCCCTGAAAGATTCGAATAAAGCAGTGCCTTGATGAGTATCTCCGCTTGTAGGACATCCTTTTGCTTACCTTTCCCAACTGTTCTGCAAAAAAAAGAACGTCAGTGCATACTAAAATATGTAAACAATGAATATGGCAATCACGGAATATTTCGTACTTAAGGATAGAATGCGTCATTATTAGGCTTTCCTCGAGCTCCGTAGTCATTTGTGGAATTTATGAATCATAAAAGAGTAAAACGTCCCCTTTTGTGAATTAAGTGCGCTATTTAGACTTGTATCAAAGCTCATTATTCAGTAATGAGACCAGAAGTTTTCCGACTGGAACAGAACTTAAATATGGAATCGAAATATGGAAATTCATTTTTATTCCTATGTAAGCTTGTGCGCACATGATATTTGTTACCTGAAGATGCTGTGAAAATCGAAACCGGTCGCAATAAATATTATCTCATTGGAAGTGGCTCATATTTTCATAGTGCAGTTATGTTCCTGTTTCCACTCAATCAAGCCTGAAACCACAGAATATGTTTGGAAATTCCGCTTGGAACCTATGTAGCAGGCTGTCTAAACAAAATAGAGGTTTGAACTGTAGTCAATAGCTGTACGATTTTTATCCTTATTGGTTTCAACTTCCATCGAAGTCTGTATTTTTATTTTTATCGAAGTCTGTACTTATTTATCCAAATGCTTCTTTCTCAAGAATCATAGGTTAACTGTTGCTTTGGCAGCAAATTATTTGAGTGAAACAACCAAATCCGCGCGCATCTGTCGATTTTGGCGTTGAAATCACCAGCGTGTAAACATTCACATACTCAAGTATTTGTCGTCAGTTGTAAAAGTAATTTATTACTAAATAACAAAAAGTAAATTCAGTGCGCCTGCCAATCTTCTTGATAACACACGTTAACTATTTGAAAGGTGAGTCGTATTTTTACACATAGGCATTTAACTTAAAAAGTGTCTTCATTATACATAATTGATTGAAATTTAACTGTCCTTCAGTTTATTTAACTTTACCCTGAATTTTATCCAAATAGCACATGAATTTTGTAAATCATTACAATGTTTAAGCATTTTTTTCCTTTTTGTATTATTTCACTATTTCTTAAAATAATAATTGGCGAAAAAGCGAGATTTATCCCATAATTGCCTTGCCCGAAATGTAAGCGTGTCTTAGTCTGAGAGTTATATGCGAAATACTAAAGCTATTTTTGACGATATCCGTTGATGAAATGGAAATATCGCCGCGAAATTCTTCCTGAGTTGAGATGAGTCATCACCACGAATACACTTGTCGAATTGTCGGCAGATTTTGAGTTCAGAGGTGAGTTTCCGAAAGTTGATGCTTGATTTCATTCGCACAGTCCCCCCCGCGAGCCTCTTCAACGGTGTGCGTTCGCAGGCATGTTATCATTAAATATGTTCAATGGTTTGCGAGTTAACTTTGTGGAAAATTGAGTTCATATTGAGATGAAATAAGAACACATTGTAAAAATCCACACAAACTTTAATGGTATGAGCCCGACCGGTTTCAACACTTTCGTGTCATTTCAAGGCAAGGGACAATACAATTCGTTTTTTGGCGAGCACGTATTTAATATTTGGTTGAGGTCCACCGCCAACCTGATGCTTCAACCTTAGCCATCATCCTTAGTCATACTTTCCTCAACCCAAATACCTCCCCCCCTGTCTTCCGACATAAAATATAAATACGTGCTCGCCAAAAAACGAATTGTATTGTCCCTTGAGAATGACACGAAAGTGTTGAAACCGATCGGGCTCATACCATTAAAGTTTCATGTGGATTTTTACAAAATGTTCTTATTTCATCTCAAAATGTTATCATTAACATGCATTATAATGTACCCTGTTAAAGTGCATTAAACTACGGCATCTGATGCATCGGCAATAACTTGCTAAAACTTGTCAAGAGGTAATATTTCAAAGATGTGTTCGACACTATAAGCAATATATCAATATAAGTTTGTTTCTATTATCATTGTTTTGCAGTTCTAGAAATGCACTGAGATGCAAGAGTTACACCGCAAATGTGCATGACTCGCTACTTTTACTATGTGGCAGATAAAGGTACAAGCATTAGGCACAAGCTTACTTGGTGTAAGTGAAGCCAAAATACACCAGCCCTGTCACATGATTGATCTATGGGAAAGTCTTGGAAAAGATTGCGTAAGCATATCCCAATAGGGCGGGTCGATTTTTTTAACTTTCTTTTTCCAAGGGTCAAAAAGTTGTGTTTTGGTTAGCTATTTGCAATTATATTTACAAGAACTGGCGATTACATCGGTTTGCTTGGTAAATAGCTTCTTCAAGTTTGTGATATTTTCACGTACCATGTAAAATTCGCATCAAACTATCTTGTCACAAGAAGTTCCTTCTTATCATTATTTCTCTCTGTACTTCTGCTCTAAGGTTAAGAATATACTTATATTATACTATAGCATCTGTAAAAAATGTTTATGCGACACACATGCCATGAGTAACTTCATTGGAACTGGTTGAGAACTGCTGCCTTCTGAACTCCCAACTGCGTGATGCTCTAAGATATGGGCTTCTACTAAGAGAGCAGAGTGGAGAGAATGTCAGAAATTACCCAGCAGCCACTCTTTCAAAGGATCTATTATCCAAAAGTGATTGAGAAGTGGGAGCTAGCAAACTTTTGTTTTGTGGTGCCAATTTTAAATTCGAGAGTCACAGTCCTGAACAAAATCGAAGAAAACTGGAAAAAAGGCCGAAAACATATCACTTGGCAGAGGAAAACTGGAATTGAAAGAGGCTTTCATAGCAACGTTAGACAAGCTCTTTGACATCCTCAATCGCATGTGTTAGATTAAGCCATGTTCAGAATTTGAGGGTCCTTGTCCAGGTTGTGCTGACTGTAAACATGAAGTGCGCATCTCCTGCTCTTGTTCTTAGTATATGAAAATCCCTGTCAAAGAACTAGCATTTATTAATAGTGAAAGAGAGAAGGTTGGATATTGTGGACAACATCAAATTGGATCTACCTAAGCGCGGAAGAAAGATTAAAAAGGAGAAGAGGAATGAATTTGATTTAAGAAGAATTTCTGAATATAAGCAGAAAAGGAAGGAAGAGTTAACATTACAAACAAATGAAGTTTTTTTCTCCGACGAAGATGAAGAGCCAACTGATGTGTGGGTTGAAGAATCTGAATATCCTTCGCAGATTCCATGTGATGATTTTTGATGTACCTTCTACGTCAAGTAAAAGTCATTACAATACATTACAACTGCGCAATGTTGCATTGCATAGTATTAGGTATGGTGTCGGTCTACATGCTACAGCTGCCATTACAACAGCTGCATTTTTGGATGCTGGATTAATTACTGAGGGAGACAGGAGACTTGTGGTTGATCACAATAATGTAAAAAGGGCACAAGAAAAAGTCATGAAATCACTTGATGAAGAATTTCATGCTCGATGCCGGATAGACAATATTGAATATATCTTCTTTGATGAACACTATGATTCCACAAAAGTTCTGTTACAAGAAGATAACTCAAGTCATCAGTTTCCAAGTATTGTGTTAGAAGAGCATTACACTGTGTGCAGTGAGCCAGGTGGAAGGTATCTTTGCCATTTTACTCCAGAGAAAGACTTAACGAAAAGGAAACCAGCTGAAGTTATTGCTAACCATCTTGTGGATTTCTTAAAGAAAAACAGCATTCATAATAGTTTGCAGGCTATCGGTGGTGACTCAACGAATGTTAACACTGGTTGAGAAGGAGGAGTCATGCATTGGGTTGAGGCAAAGCTGAATCGTAAACTCATATGGTTGGTTTGTGCTCTTCATACTAATGAGCTACCTTTGCGGCACTTGATCACAGATTTGGATCGAAAAACTTTGTCTATCAACAAGTGGAGTGGTACGATTGGCAACATGCTTGATACTGCAACAGAACTTGAAATGAATCCTCATTTTTCAGAATATCCTTTCCAGAGCCTTTGGTTCCATTGAGTGACACTTTTGTCAAAGATTCTCTCTACAGATCAAGCTTATGGTTACAGAATAACTCAAGCCATAAGGACAAGTGTACTTCCAACTGATCTGGCATTATTATACATTGGTCCTGTAAGCCACTCTCCGTGGTTAATAACTACAAATAGGATTTTGTCGCATATGGGTTTCAAAACATGGCCTTAAAGGCAACGACTTGAAGACGTTAAAACTGCTTGTGGAATACATTGTTGGCGTTTACTATCCCTGTTGGTTTAAAATTAAATCGAAATTCTCTTGGGTGGAAGGACGTTGCCACATTCATTATCAATTGAAGCTCCTAAAATCTCAGAAGAAGGCAGCAGAAGATATTATTTTGCCAATAATCAAACGTTCATCGTGATTCGCATTTAGTGAAATGGTGCATCAGACACTTTCTGCTCGGAAAACAAGAAGAAAGGAAAGCAGGGGTCCAGATGATAATTGAATTAAGGAATGAAGATGATGATACACCAGGAGACTTCTCTGTTCGGCCTAGGATAACACCTGAGTAAATCCAAATGCAACTTCCCTTTTGGAACTGATAGACTGGTCAGAAAAAGTATATGAACCTCCTGTTGCTTGTAAACTCAAAATATCAGAAATAAGAAAGTTTGTTGAAGAGTCAATGCAAGTTCCAAAGTCATGGACAGTTTATAGAGAGGTGTGTGAAACAAGTGGCAGGCGTCTGGCAAAGTGTATACTCATGAGAAACGAGAAGGATTCATTAGAGTCCAGGAAGCAAGCAGAAGAATGATGTCTAGGAATGAATAAAAGCAAGATTTGATGGATATTGCTGGTTGAAACTTTTTACATTTTTTTCAATGCGTTTTCAGTGTTTGATAATAGGGACAAAATATACATAAAATAGTTTAAGTTCACTTGACCACTTGTGAGCAAATTTTGTTGGAGTTTTTATTAAATTATTCCCTTTTTTCGGAAATTTCAACATAAATTATAATCAAGCGCAAATTTACCAAGGTAAATGTTTATAAATAAGGAAAAATCTTTTATACTAGGATAGTATATATCAAAAGGCCAATTTTTGGACCCCTTCATTCACAAAAATCACGAATTTTTATTTTTTTCCTCCGAATTGACACGCCCTAATATCCCAATCATATTTGAAAACCTATTTTACTTATGATGAGCACCTTAAATTGCCATAAGTTCTTGGATCAGGTTATGACAACGGTAAATGCGTTCCGAATGGTCTAGTAGTTGACTCGAGCTTTCAGTTTGAAAGGAGGCGAAATTTCTATCGCACTGGATGGAACAATCGTAGTCTCTTCAGTGAAATATATTTACGCATTAAGTTAAAATGGTACCCAAATTTCCAATCCATCCCGGGGCTGTATGCAATTTTACAAGTTTATCCCCGTTGTGAATACTCGTCAAAAACTTCGATCGTCTCATTCAACTAATTCACCGATGATAGAATCTAATGCGTGTTACTACGTAGAAACTTTCTCGGGAAAAAATTAACTGGTCCGGGATTCGAACCCGGCTTTCTCGGGGAAGACCACTGTGCTAAACAAAGCTTCCTTATTCCCGTGGCAATTTGGGATTGACTTGTTCTGGGAAACTTGGACCCTCGCTGGGTAAAATAGGTTCTGCACTTGTGCTAAATGTCTGAATATCATTATTAGATACAAACCCCGCATGGAATATCTGGAAAGTTATAGATCCGGCATGATTTAGTACCTTTTATTACCATTCATCAGTCACATGCCATTTTTTGCCACAGCACAGTCACAGCCACATGCCAGTAGTTTTGTCTTAAATTGCACACTGCATTGTAGCATGATCGTCTACGTAGCACTCTCCTAGTTTATGGTCTGACTGCGCACTGTTGTCCTGACTGCTTTGGCCAGCACCTGGCATCCGGGGGAACGTGCGCGGTTCTGATTTCAGCTGGGATGAGTGTTCAAGCCTATTGTGGAACCATTCCGTACCACACACCCTAGTGGTAGCTTGCACGGGACTCGTATATGTAGATATAGATCGGGACTTGAAAATGGAACCTTCGATAAATTGCCGAGTGTTTAGCCAGTTAAGATGCAAATGCGTACTCCTCTCAGGTGGAATTTGAGGGGCTTAAAAAATATTCAAGACCTCCCAAAACCTCACCTTGTATATGTTCTCACAGGTGGTGTCCCAACACCCCCTGCCATACGCCCATGTGGCGGCTCGCAGGGTAGTATGTCGATGTAGAACTGGCGGACATGCACTGTGATCTATCAGTCACAAGAGTGCGCTTAGCGCTACAGTCCGCGAGGGTTGAGCGATGATGTGCAGGACATGTTGCAATTTTACAGCTAATATGCTTTGCCAGAATATCTCACAATGAAATGAGTTTATGGAGGCTTTCAATAGATGGCGTTAAAATCGACGCACATCGGCAGAGTCATCTACATGCCGCCACAATAATTATTAAGTACTTGATAATTGTTGTAGCGGCATGTAGATGACTCTGCACATCGGAACTCGCTAGCGCACCATATAGTGCATACAAACGACGTCGAATGGAACGGTGTGCTCTGGTGAAATGTTTTGCAGCTCACCGGTCGGAGGCGTTCAGTGGGTGAACATCTGCGACGGCCGAATGTTTAGAGCAAAGCAGTCGAGTCCGTTCATTATAAGTATTTAAAAACAAAAGCTTCTTATGACGGAATAATTTAAAGTCTCGCAATATTCTTGTTTGTCATTTATTTATTTATCGTAAGCCCAAAAACGGTACAATGACTTTTTACATTGGCTTATATAAAATATAAGTATAAAACAGCTACAGCATTTACAAAAACAAGTCACACAAATATTAACAGAAGACTAAGGTTCTTAAGTGTAGATATTTACAAAACAACGGAGTTGAAGCCTGGGAGGTGGAGAGAAATGGTCGAGGGAGAGAGTTATCGCTGCAAGGGAATTGAATGCGGACGGTAGCCTGGAGGAAAGAGAGCGTTGGGATACAGAGAGACGGAATTTCGGCACGTTTCACGGGATTTGTGTTACGGGTGGAACGAGGAGACACTCGGATTGAGAACAATTAGAGACGGTTAATTATTCCGAAAAGAACCCTTTAACACATTACTTATACAATAATTTCATGTCTGCAATCAAGCGGCGTTGACGGAGGTCGCGAATTCCAAGGGTGATTAAATCAGCAAAATTGACAAACATCACGGATTTTCGACGCTCTTTTGATGTTTAGTGCTAATCAGATTTGATCTCGATCTGTCTCACAGCGCACATGTCTAGTGCGCAGTGTCTGAACCACGAATGGAAGGTGTAGTGTTGCGTAGTGATTAGCGCACTAAATGGGGGAGAGAAATGCTCCTTACGTCGAAAATACGCGGTGTTTTGTGACTGGATCGAGTGGTCCTAAGGTTTAGTGGGATAGTCAAAGATCGTTCAGAAAATATAAATATTATCCTGCGAGCGGCCGCATGGGCGCATGGAAGTGGGTGTTTGAACTCTAGCGTGACAATGTGTAAAGGAAAAGGCCAAAGTGAGGTGGATGGGGGAGTGTATTTTGGAGGCGTTGAGTGATTGGAATGGAACTCATCTTGTTGGGCGTGGAAAGAATGCATTTTTGTGCCTCTATTCGGAAACGAATCTCTCTTATTATATCGCTTCGGTCAGGCCTGGAGATGTAGTGCGGCGTCCAAATGATATTCTTTGTCTCCCACTAAAACACACCTGTTCTGAATTTCTCGCGCAAACTATGCCTTGCGGGCCGAATGCAATATTGGATCAAATGGACGCGGAATCGTCCATTGTAGGTAGATCGCCTGTGATCGTGGTGGTATTTATGGATCGACACATTTGTATGCATATCAGTTCCTTTGCTTGGATGAGGGTACTGAATTGAGATGACATTTCTCTGACAGATGGCGGAGATGGCGCTTCGAGCTTTCCCCGCGCCACGCCGCGCTTCTGTCCGGCGACACTTGCCGCCGATTGCCCCAATTTCGCCCCCCCGCGGTGCGGTTCCTATGGCGGGACCACTCTGGTCATCCGATCCATCATCTGGT
This sequence comes from Ceriagrion tenellum, assembly GCA_963169105.1. Lineage (NCBI taxonomy): Eukaryota > Metazoa > Arthropoda > Insecta > Odonata > Coenagrionidae > Ceriagrion > Ceriagrion tenellum. The sequence continues at coordinate 125,960,218 of OY720642.1, read as the reverse complement.
AGGACACCTTCCCCCCCAATTAAATGCTTTTATTAGCAGGTCAGTCGCGCTGTTGAGAGGAAACTAGAAGGAAAAAATAAAACGACTAGAATAATATTCTGAAAAGGTTTTGCCGACAAAAAAAGGGCGTCACGCGGACCCTCTGCGATTGAAAATTGATGGTCCTATCGGGCGCCTATTATGTGATCCAGGCACGACTCTCGAGACATTCCCGAAAACCCACCGGGACCGAAAACAGTGCCTTGTGGGACGCGTGTTAGCGAGGGCGAGCGAGTCCATTGGCCGTCATTGGCTGCTCTTCTCCCGCGACCATCCACCCACCCAATTACACGTTTCTACACATGTCGCCATTTCACCCCCCCCCCCCCGCCTCAAGGAGACGACGGGAGCAGAGAAATAAGAGGGGAGGGAGAAAAACTGTGGGGGTGGAAGGGGAAAGAGGGGGTGGGTCGGTCCAGCTGTGTGTGTAGGGGTGTATAATCACTCCAACCCCTTAAACATCTCGGGTAAAGCCTGCCTCTCGCTAAAAAGGGGACAGGGAGGGAGGGAAGAGATATAAGGAGAGGGAGAAAAAGCGAGGTGGTCGTCCATCTCTTTACAGTTGGCGAAAGGGTTTTGCTCGTTATAGTAGTCCTCGAGAGTCGCCATCGTGGTCGTCCAGCGCCACCGCAGCCCTTTTTATTATGCTAGTCTTGTGCGCGCAGGAGACAGAGGGAGAAATAGAACTCGGAATGACAGGGGGGGGGAAGGAAAGGGAATGAGGAGAAGAAACGAAAAGAAGAGGGGATGTGGAAAAAATCAGATTACGCGGTATAAGGAAGGGGTGCGGGCCGTGTGCTGGGACTGCGTCTGTGTGTCTGTTCGTATGCAAAAAAGGTAGAAACAGGATTGCTTATACGTCCCCCTGTCCAGTTTCGTCCTTTTTCGCGCGTATCTCTTCCCAGCCATCTCTCCCTCTCTCTCCCTTTCTCCTCTTCCTTCACTTCCCGTCCTCTCCTCTTTCTCTCGTCCATATTTGGGGTCCGTTCTCCCCATCTCCCATCCCTCCACGCACAGCTCAGACACAGCTCGCAGAGAAACACTACCACCACTGTCATACATAAGCCCACAGTGCACTTCATATTCACTTAAAGTCATCACAAAAATGCAATTCCTATACTGTGGGTGGAGTAAACATAAAATCATACAGTACAATATCTTGGAATTACCTTAGCATCCGATATATCGTGGGTATCACACATACAGAACATATGCGGCACAGCATTAAAGAAACTAAGTTTTGTTTAACGTATAATAGGAAGGTCCTCGAATGAATAAGTCAAAGAGAGATACTACTTCGCTCTGGTTAGGCCACATCTCAAATACGCCTCGAGCATTTGGGACTCGGGTCATAAATATTTAGTAAAAAAAATTAATAAAATTCAAAGGGAAGCAGCGCGCTTCATTAAAAACTGCTACGAGCGTACATATGGTATTTCTCAGCTTTTAGAGGGATTAAGGTGGGAGCCCCTAGAGACTCGGAGGCTACACGCTAGGCTTAGGTTTCTTGACGAATTCAGAACTGATATTTTTCAGAGCGACACAGAGAATATTATCACGACTCCTCGCAACATTTCTATGTCTGATAGATGCGATAAAATAAGAGAGATACACTTCCGAACAGATAGGTACAAAAACTCGTTCTTTCCGCGAACAATAAGCGACCACAAGAAAAATTGGTCTCCACGAAATACACTCCTATAATACATGTCACCATTTCATCTCCAAAAAACGTACACCTTAACACGGCTGGTGACCTAACACTCCCTGCCACACGCCCTAGCGACGGCTCGCGAGGTATAACATAGATGTAGATATGGTGTCTCACGGAGGAATATGCGTTAACTTTTGCGACTGATAGAGGATGTTATAAGTCGTATGATGGACTAGAGGTCGCAACTCCATAGTAACGGAGGTGTGGCCACGGAAGTATTTTCAATTGCTCATCTCGCAGTTTCCATGTAAACGCCGAAAGATGGAATGTGTGTATGTGGAACTCGTCTCCCTAGTGCATCACACACATAGCGTTCCTTAAATGTTGCCACTGAAGTTTATTGTGGCTTATTGTCATGATGCCGCCCGAAAGCAGCGTGAAAAATCGGTGTTTTCATGGTAACTGTGAAATGTTCTTCATGCTAAAATATGTATCGGGGTACGATTCCTCGCTTTCATCGTAAAAATCGTTCAGTACCTTTATCATAGCATGATAGTCGAGATCTTGGTTGGCTATAGTTGTAAAACTGTGGATTTATACAGAAATCTTTATCTTAAGATGTAGAATATCAAATAACCCCTCAGAGTAACGCCTGAGATAGTATCTTATAACTGTTAAATGTGCAGGAAAAAATGTTTGCATTTCCATGATTCCGAAAGTAAATGAAGAGGTGCAACCCAGAACCTGTTGGACGAAAAATGTTTGAAATCGCAAACCACTCCCCTCTACTTGAAATAACATTGGAATCAGTAGTTACCCAGACTTCTCCTGAAAAACTTTCTACATTTTTGTAGCACGTATCACTCATTTTGGGCCAAAAGTACTTCTTTATTCTGGATAGGAACCTTTTAGAACATCAGATGGAGGAATTCATATTGAAGTGGTTGGATTATCATCCAAAAGCCGTTAATTCCACAAATTACATTGAATTTCACACCGCCCCACACCTGGCTAATCCTGCACGGAATGTCTTGGTGTCGATTTTATGAATTGCATTCCGAGGCACCGAGGAAGCTGTCATATTTTGCTCCATGAACCGCAGATTCCGCTCATTTTTAAACCCCATGTTCAAGCCATCGATGGACATTCTCGACTTTGTAATAGATTACAAATGGTTCTCCAGTATTCTGGCAGATGGTGGGGTAAATGCTGTTAAATTCCTAGAAAATGTAATGCTCTTTGCGCCACGCAGGGTTCCGTCCAAGAATCAACTATTATTATCTTGCACAGACTCTAGTCAAGTCCGGCCAATATAATAACTTTATTTTTATGTGCAAATTCTGTTTAAAAAGGAATATAAGGTAAACAATTTTTCGCGATTGAGTGACTTTTTTACAATGGCCACCATTAAGGTTCCTTCGGTTGCGTGATTAATTTCCCCATACGGAATTGGTCATTTTTCTGATTGGTTTTGTATTTCAAGCTATGAACTGCTTGGATGCACCTAATGTTTCTAAAACTCATCACCACTCAGGCTGCCTAATCTGTCACTTTGATTTGTGAAGAATATAGTTGAAGGAAAAATTGATTGAAAAGTCCAAAGAGGAAGGCGAAGGGATAAAAATATGGAACAAATAATGAGGATAATTGCATAATAAGAACTACCAAGTAGTATTGGAACTATATTCAGTTCCACATTTGCTGAGAGTATTGGCTCTTATGGAGTGTCAGTGCCTGTGTAAATCTCTATGAGGTACAAAGTGCAATGCTGTAAAACGCTGCAAGAAAATTAACAGAGTGCTAATGGTGTGTACAGTGTATATTTTACGACTCTAGAAGTTTTCCAATGTGCAATTATTATTCCCTAAAGTAACTTAATTGGTAATGGGAACGGTCCCCTTCGTGGCCAGAAGGTGAGCACGTGAAGACTAAATTTGGCAACGGTGTTCTCTGTAAGATTCAAGCTATCAACAGAGAGAATTACACGCTATAGAATTGGATAAGGAAGAATGGAGGGCTGTAGTTAATCAATACTAGAAGTGAACGAACAAGGAAGATGATACCAGTGCTCTCAGAACATGGCAACGTTTGATACGATATTGCGTAACATGGTGATGGACCGATTTGGAAAGCGGTAAACCTTCTTTGCCTCCCGAGCGACATTTCCTAACCCGCCTTCGTCCGTCCTTCCGTCCAGCCAAGCGACCGATCGCCAGGAAAGGCCGGCCGGCTGCATACTTGGAATCACAAGGATTGCTCCGATCGGGAGGAAGACTCTATAAGGAGGAGAAGTGAAGGGGACGAAGGGGATTCTAAAGCGGGAAGGGGTTGGAGAAATGGTGCAGCGACGGCGTCGGCTCCACCTATTCTTGTCGTCTGAAGCAGTAGTAATGGCACACTATTGCAGATGGCGCCTATGTGGGAACGGGAGAGATTACTTCCCTCTCTTCCCTTACCCCCCTCCCACCCATTCGTTTCTTTTGTTTCGCCAAATCCTCCACTTCCGCTTGCTCATACTATTCCTTCGCACGAACGAACACATGCCTTGACCGCGTTTTCGGAGATAACTCCTAATTTTAAACGATCAACTTGAGTTTAAAGTGCTCCTTAAGGTAGTCCGATCGAAATATCATTTTACCTAGAAATAAATTAATTTGGTCTCATTTTTAAGAAAAATATCTCACCCTTCTAATGACTTCAAAAATTCAATCCATTACCTCATTACTTTCGGAGATACTAGCGAAAACATCCCAGCCCTTTTACATGGGAAATGGTACGTGTATGCACTCCAGAGACACATTATTTACAAAATAAGGTATTTATAACACTTAGATGCCGTAAAAAAACTAATAGCGTGTAGTTTGTATGTTTTCTCAAATATTTTTGAAAATTAATCATATTGTCACCGCAGTAGGTTCTTGAGTATCACAAAAAACCGTCCGTTTTGATGAAGTTTTAAACGCACCGCGCGAAAAAAATGAGCCGAGTTAAAGACTTAATTAGATATTTTCATTTGATTACATACAATTTCTGTCATATAAAACTATATATATTTAAAATATTTTGCGTATGGGCTGTATTCCGTGAACCTCGCCAATGGTGGCATGCAGAGTGAATTAGAGCGTCCTACTGGAAGGCGTTCGCATCGCGGTCAATAATCCGGGCTATCAACCTGCTTCAAAGGCCACCAATGGTTTCATTTTATGCTAACTACTCTTCGTTTCCCGAAAGGAGTACATAAATTTCTGGAATCAAGGCCCTTAAAAATGCTATGCCTTCTTACGTTTGGGTGCTTATCATTCGCGCTAATCACTACAGAACAATAAAGTGTACTTTCCTTCCATTCGTCAAACAGGCCCTGCGTACAAGGAAGCTACTTCAAAGCAGATCGGATAGTACTAATTGTAAGTTGGTGTGAGCTAAACAAAAGTTTTCAGATTTTCTGTTAAAGCGCCAAACTTGTATCTGGTGAGATATTTTACTACTCAGCGACAAAAAGCTTTTCTTTTAAAGTAATGAATTTGGACGAATTCAACCACTTTGTATACACAAAACACTCCGCCGGGACTTTTGTTCACCTTTGAGGACCTATTTATATCACCCACCGGCTGGTTATAAAACATTTTGCCTGTGTATATCGTTCCAATAAACGTCCATGTGCTCTGATGTGTATTTATGAACGCTAACTACAATACCGTGAATGGAAATCTCCCTAAATCACCGGCTACATTTTAATGCCGCTCCAACCGCAGTGGATGGTGGATTATAATGGCAAGCCTGAGGTGGAAGCCGTCGATCGCTGGTTTGTTTCTTAAACTCAGAACTGTCTCCTCGAGAGTCGCTCTCTTGGGAAGACCGAACCCAGGAGCGATCCTCCTGGGGTCTTTTTTTTTTGCGTGGTTTCCGTTCGAGGAGGGACTCGGAAAGGAAGGCAGGGAGATGGATTCGCCATGGACCGCTGTCGAGCATCCGACTGAGAAGGTTGACGGTTGCCTCGGAGGACGGGTCAACAATGGACCGAGAGAGTGGGAAAAAAACGTCGCATTCTTTCCCCGTAATGGACGCGGACACAAAAAACGATTCGGCGTGGTGAAAAAAAACTCGCGTCGCTCGAATTTTCAGGGCATTCCGGTGGTCTCGGCCACAGCGCTTCGGTTTTCTCAGTAATCTTGTCGCACGCGGGATACATTCGGAATTCAGACGTAGGAAGAGGCCAATCGTGAAATGCACACATGCCACCCCTAGTTCCCATTTCACATTCTCGGGAAACATAAGTGAGCATTCTGGATTTTAGCGCCACCTGTTTATTTCACTTTTAGACTTAAACAACAAATTTGTAATTGGGTCGTGGTAAACAAAAAAAATACCTAGCGATCGAATTTAACAAAGCCCTAATTGACCATGAGCAGATGAAATTGCACTCAGAGTGGTACGGTAAAGACTTTTGTAGATAATTTCTCCATACTGATGACAGTTTTGGCACTAAGTCATTGATCTAGCGTTGTTCCAAACGGGAGTGCGCTTAGGGAAATTCCATTCCCAAGGGACTGAAGTCTACCAAATGTTCTCAATGAATTGTGTAGTTAGCAGCCGGAAAATCCAGTCAGGATTCCCATTTTAAGGTGAACCTGTAAGATTTCACAATAAGGAGAGCGATTTTTGAGAATTAGTTTGCAGGAAGAGTTTTTTTCTCAAACGGTTTTTCCAGCTTCATTTCGTTTAATTGATTTAAAGATTCAGGCGATACGCTCGGCATGGAGATGAGGTACACTTTTTTTAGTTAAATCCATCTCTATGGATATATAAACGTAAAGCGTATAACGAACACCTTACTCCTTAAAGCTAGCCATAACCATGGGCATTGATGCCTATGTAAAGCGACAGTTCACTTATTATTCGTTCGGACAAATCATGTTTTATTAATGCTTTTTGGAAAAGGAAACACCCGTAAGAGGAAAAGTGTAGATATTTAGATCCTCGTGGAATCATGGAATCGTATGAATGAGAATTAATGGACGTACCTAATGATCGTGCATATATACGAATCGGATAATTAAAATCAATTTTGAGTGATGTCAAAATGATAATTTTTATCGGCAAAATGATAAATAGAGAACAACGGCATATTAATTTTCGGATTTGTGACTGCTGAGGACAATACTGATGGTCAACATCAGGCGAGTTTATCCATTCAGGAGAAGAGAAAACGCAATTTTTGTAAATATTTCATCTCGTCATTTTTAGGCAGGCTACATTGAATTCGGTCCCAACTCATCATTTTACATTGTATTTCGAAGGTTGGGCCTTTCCTTTTGTATGCCGGCAACATTTTAATTTATTACACTTGAATGAAATACAAGACTCATGTATTTTAACAAAGGGCTGATGTTAAAAACTGTTTTCAAATGTGCAAGCTTTAATTGTAGGATAAGTATTCAATAGTGGAGCAAATGAATTGTTATTTTTTTGTGTTTGGGCGTGTCACCAGGTTTATCGAAATTTTATTTCAGCGCTGAGTGAATAAATTTGTATGAATGATCACCGTTATTTCTAACAACTGATTTTTTGCGTTTCGGAAGATAAATTCTCAAAATCCCACTCCTGGGACATTTTTCTACTTTCTTAAATATAACCTGCTCGCCATCGGGTCTCTATCTCTAACTCCTCCGACTCCCCAACACTCCTGTCCAAAGATCCTCTCCTCTTCCGAGTTTCCCCAGCATATGCATATCATTCTCTTTTGCAGGTGGCTGGATCGGTAATCGTGGGACATTGAATGCACCTTTTTAATTATTTTTCAAGTAAGACGAAAAAAATTATCGGACCAAATTTTAATTAAGGTAGTCCGAGCGAGATAGTTCCCAAGTCATAATAGAGACCATATTCGAATTATACGTTTTAATATCACCAACCGTAGGACTTATGAATAAAATATTGCATTATTTATGGCGCAGTACGCATTAAAATGCCCTGTGGAATAGTGCAATTGTTTTTTCTGTTATAATATGACGAACTTCCACGATAAATCGCCTGAAGCTGTTGAAATCAAATCCCGGGAGTCTTTATTTTAAACGCTCGTGAACATTCAACCAGCGCGAAATCAATGCCTTTGGTTTTTTGCTGAAAATCTGCAAATGTCAAAGGGTGGGCGGGAAGAAAGGGGAAATGGAGAGTTTGCGGCCGGTCTTCTCTGCGAACCCACCTCCCTCCCTCCCTCCGTCCTTTCCCTCCGCAGAATGAGTCGTTTCCCCCCTTCTCCTTCTCCATCTCCCACCCCCTCTCACCCCTTTTCTTCGCTCTTGGATTGGATTGGATTTTTTGGGGAGGCGACCGACGGCTAAGGTCATTTGCGCCATAGGGGATGGATGAGGGAGGGAGGGTGGATAGAAACCCGGCGTCGGCATTTGCCTGCTCTTAACGAAAGGCGCCAAGGGGACCACGGTTTAACGTCCAATCCGACAGACGGAGAACTATACTTGAAGTGCCCTCCACATGACACTCAAGTAGGGATCGGGTTTCCTCTGAATAACATCCCTCCTCTGCAGGGATTTGAACTCCCCTGGCCACTCGCATCATCGCAGAATATCAGTGTAGGCCGAACGTAATTGAAGGAAGAGAGGGAGTTATTGAGATACTAGGGTTTATGTGTTGTTTCGGAAATTCTCGAAGGAGGAGGAGGATAAGGGTCTACTTTTTTTTCTCCTTTGACCGGCATTTGATCCTCATGACTATAACTCATTTCGCAAAAAAAACGTGCTGATAAGGTGGATTGCATTAGTCATTCAATTTTCTAAAGTTTGTCTTTGTTTCTCACCCAGTATTAATTGGTATTTTTTCGATTAATATCATCTATTGACAACTTCATTAACCTTGCGTCAAGAGTAGTTGTAAGAACTCTATTTTGGAGAAAAATTAGCTAAGGCACGGTTTTATAATGCTAAATATTTTCTCAGTATGAAAAATAAAGTTAATTATTTCTCCTATGGATGACGTTCACGTCAACTTATCGATAGTTGGTAGGCCAGTACTCTAGCCACCATTCCAACCCGATCCCCCCCCAACCGTGTTGGGTTGAGTCACAATAAATATTAAGTAGGTAGACACAGGCGTAGTGCTCCATGATTACTCCTCGTGACCCAGCATCTCGACTTAAAATTGAGATGCATAATTTTTACGATTAATCAAATAACTTTACGATAGCTCTTATTAATAATTCCCGGCTCTATCATAATCACATATCTGCATAGCAATCTAAAGGTTATAGATCTGTAAAATGTCCTATATTCTGTCTAAAAGTCTTATTGGTTTATACTGGAAATGAATAATGGTAGTGCCAAAACAAACACCAACAACTAAGCGCTAGAGCCACCTACTGTAGCCACCACGCCAACCCTTTTCCCCTCCACGCCATTTATTTACGAGGAAGAGCGACATTCTCAAAGGGGGTAAAGGACGGACGGGTAGACGTTTGAATCCTTTTGGCGTGCCGGGGTGAGGGGGTTGGGGACGGAGGTTGGGAGGCAACGATGGGAAGAAGGACGTGTCCGCGTGTGCTCGCCGCTCCTCCCTCTCCCTCTCGCGAAAGACGACGCGAAACCCAAGAAGAAGAAGAAGTAGAAGACACGTATTCCCCAACCCTATCTCTCTCTCCACCCCTCCCCTACGTCCCCTCCACCCCCCGCCATTCGCTTTCCTCATCATCGGTGTTTTTTTTAACGACTCGTCGCGGACGCAAAGACGACGACCGCGAGGGTCAAAAGGCGACCGCTTGCCCTCTGCCACCGCAGAATGGAGTTTAAAAAAATAAAAATAATAATAAAAACTTTAGACGCCGAATTAGCGTCAGCTCTTGCCCTGGGGGTGAGTTCTTGAGAGTTCCTCGGCAAAAGCCGACGCCAAAGGAACAGCTGAATATCACCATGTTACGTCTCGTAAAGAAAAGAATTTCTACATCTTAATCTACATCTACATAATAACCTTCGTGCCGCCACATGGGCGTGTGGCAGGGGGTGTTAGGTAACCAGTTGTGTAAAGCTGTAAGTCTTTAAGAGGAAATGGTGACATGTATTATAGGAGTGTATTTAGTGGAGCTCAATTTTTATTGTGGTCGCTTATTGTGCGCGGAAAGAACGAGTTTTTGTACCTATCTGTTTGATAGAGTATCTTTCTTATTTTATCGCATCTGTCAGACCTAGAGATGTAGCGAGGCGTCATAATAATATTTTGTATCGCTCTGAAACACACTAGTTCTGAATTCAACGCATAATTCAGGGATAATTCAACCCATAATTATGTATGGTACTTGAAGAAAATACCTCACTAAAAAGAAGCTCTACGAAGCCAAGCGAGGAACGGAATGCAATTTCTTGAGAAAAAGACATTTTCAAAGCGGAATCGTTAGGTCATTCAATAAGAGAGGAATCATTGCCGCTTCGGGATGAAGAAACACATCTCCCGTAACAAGGCGTCAATGAATTGAAAATTTTCTATTCAACAGCTTTCATGAATTACTATTCCTTAAGTACCTGCCATTTAACCAATCGATAGGAAATAAATAGTATATTTTCCTAAAATTGCATCATGCAATTCATCTTGGGAAACTCGAAATACATTAAAGGGAGTACGCTTAATTAACTTTGGTGTTTTGTACACTTTACCCTGCCTTGGTGTATTCTCTTCAACCCGAAATTTCCACAAATTTGAGCTTTATTCCGCTCCTAAATACGGTGCAATAATATCCTCCTGTGCAGTTTAATTGCGTGTGCAAATAATTGAGGTGTGACAGGACGCAAGTAAACATTAATTCAAGAAGTACCATTTCTGCAAATCAAGCATATTTCCACTCCTAAAAAAATCGAACTGGTTAAGGTAGTTTGAGCGAAAATCATTGTACTTAGAAATGAATGAATTTGGTCTCATTTTAAATAAAAATATCTCATTCTTCTAATGACTCCAAACAATTGACACCTTATCTCATTACTTTCGGAGATATATGCCAAAACATACCAGCCCTTATACATGGGAAATGTTAGGTGTATGCACTCTAGGGAGACATTATTTAAAACATGAGGTATTTATAACATTTAGATGTCGTAAAAGACTAACAGCGTGTAGTCTGTATGTTTTGTCAACTATTTTTTAAAATTAATCATATTGTCACCGCAGTAAGTTCTTGGGTATCCCCAAAAACCTTCCGTTTTGAAGGAGTTGCAAACGCAACGTGCGAAAAAATTGAGTCAAGTTAAAAACCTATGTATATATTTTCATTTAATTACTTACCATTTCTGCCATATAAAACAATTTATAATGCAATATTTAATTGATATGTCCTACAGCTGGTGAAATTAAAACGTATAATTCGAATATGGTATCTATTATGACTAGGGAACTATCTCGCTCGGACTACCTTAAACTAGGGTCGGGAACGTTGAGATGTTGAAACGCGTTACTCTTAACCAAAACGTATATTTTGCTGAAGTTAATATCAACATGAAAATTCTCTAATCAATTCAGGGACCTTCGGATCTTTAGCTGAACATTTCACTCAATTTCCTTGTTACCAGAAACCCTTTTGGAGGGAATTCTTGGCTCTCTTGGTTGTTAGAGAGATAGAGAGAGGAAGCGACGCGAGATGCGTCTCGGAAAGGAAGAAAAGGAGGGGAGGCGAAGGTGAAGGGCAAAGGACCAAGCAAAGGGAAGGGGAGGGAGAAGGAGGGAAAGAAAGAGAGGAGGAGGAGTAGGAGGTGGAAAAAGACCTTTTTAAGATCATCTCTCCTCGGTCGTCGTCGTAGGCGGAGTAGGAGGAGGTGGAGAAGGAGGAGGCCGTGTCTCTGGTGCTCCTACTCGCCCTATCATCCCACGCTTCCATTCCCTCCTCGTTTCATCCCACACCACACCCCCTCTCCGCCTCCATTCCTCCATTCCTCCTCTTAAGACCGTCCCGAGAGAGCAGCGAGCGAAAGGCGACCGGAATCTTAAAAAGCGAAGCGGAAAAGGGAAGTCGGAAAGAGAGGAGAAGGGGAGAATGGAGGAGGGGAAGAGAGGGGAAAGATTAAGGGAGAGATGGAGTGTAGGGGGAGGAGGGGGGTGGTGGAAAGGATTGCTTTTCGGTTTTCGACCAAATTGAAGCATGTTACTCGAAAATCGCTTAATTGTGTAATTACAATACAATTACGTATTAATGAACCGCGAGGACCAGATGAGAAAATTGCCCGCCGCCGAAATCGATGCATGCCTGACATTTTTTTCAGCAGTCGGGTTAGTTTTCACTCGAGGACATACATAGTGATTAGCTCTCCTTAACTTCAATAATAAAATAGTAATATTTTGAGTATTTCATGCTTTAGACATTTAATGAAAAAAATGCTGTATATGTACATTTTTTCTGACCTAACGATGAGCGAGCACGTGCTACCTTTACTGTTGTTTGTTATAATTTTAGACGAGAATCTGTGAGCATTTTAGCAAAAAACAAAATGATTTATAAAGCCGAAATTATGCCTGTTTAATCCTTCAAAGTATGATCAAACATTCATGAACGTTCTTAAATAATACATCCATGCACAGATCTATCACTTGTCTATATCTTGTGATTGTTGTATTGCATTAGGTTGTTCAATACTCTTCACTACTGATTTTCCCCATTTTGTCAATGTTTTCTTTGAATTACTAAGCATTTTATAAAATTTATTACAGCTTTAGCAAGAAGTTCATTTCTGCTTGAAGTTCTTACACAACATTCTGCGTAGAATGCGACAACTTCGGGCTGGTTAACTTGCGAGCAAAGCGCATGGTATGAGTACCTATTTATCCAAATGAAAAGAAATTTGTAATTAATTCATTAGATGCAACGTTGATTACAATCAATAGCCATGAGAATGTATTCGTCTGTTAAGAAAACAGTTTTACTCTCGCATTGTCGCTATGTCCAATTACAAACAATGTAACATAATTTGATCTCATTCATTTTTCAGGTTCTACCGCGTATTTTGTTGGAAGTGACAACAGTTTCGACCTCTTTGACCTCTTCGACCTGAAGACGCTGACAGTAGTGTCAGCGAAACTGTTGTCAATTCCAACAAAGTACGAGGTAGATCCTGGAAAATGAAAGAGATCAACGTAGAGCACCGCGAAAGCCTTCGTTCTCACGTTGTATCATAAGCAATGTGATTCGGTCAATATCGAGCGTTGTATTTCACCTTAGATGCTAATTAATAGGTGTGGACTGACTAGGAAGCTCTCCATGTAATACTGTGGAACGTGCGGTAGGCGCTTTGTTAATATTATCGTCCTCGTCGATTTACATCATCGATAAAAAATGCCACAGTTCTGAAATATAATGTTAACCATTCGGAATCGGCCTTTAATTTGGAATTCGTTCTGTCAAATCCACATCATGCATGCTATTCATTGTTCGGTACATCATTAGTCGTGTGAGCATGAGGTAACTTTTCATGCTTCAATTTGTGCTTCAAGTTCTTTCTGTTGCAATCTCAGGAAGAAACTAGAGGAATTTATCCTTGTATATTCAATATATGAAGCCGGAATTGAACTTTTAAGTCTATTTCTTTTTTTTAATGCAAATCCGTTTGTAAATCATTCAGCTGTAACACTATCTAAAGTGCGATTTTTTAAATCATGCTATGACATGAAGTACTGTTCATAGCTGCAAAATGAAGCTTTTAATTATGTTCAATCTTTGAGCAATAATTATGGCTTGGGTGGAGTTTTCGCAGTTTTTTTACAGAAATATATCGGTAGACATGGAAATAAAATGGAAATCGGTCTTCATACTGTATTCAAGTCCGGTTCTTTTATTGGGTTGTTATTATTCTTGTGGCTGTTATAAGAAAGAGTGAGACTTTTACAATAATAAACTGTACTTAAATCAGAAATACATGAGATACATAAGAGTACATCAACTGTAACCCATAGTTAAAGTAAACAAAACAGTTTCTATGTATATAACACATAATAGATACATGTATATGCTTGTATTCTCAATAATTTTCATTGTAAAATGTCTTCATCTTTACAAACATACGTACGTTTACCACCAATTCAGAGATTGGGAACTAAAATTGATCCTGGATTCGAACTATCTTCGAAGGATTGCACATTTTTGAGAACGGCTCGGAAGCGACCGGCCGTACGAACTGAAAACCCGCAGGCCACCCAGGTGGAAGGCCCAAAAATGCACGCATGTTTCAATGTCTCGGCGAGTGTTTAGCCGGAAGGGTGGAGTACCTATAAGGACTGTTCACTCTCTGCGAGTACCAGCATGCGTGACGTCGGCGGAGGGAAATGCTGGGCAAGGATGGGCTCTCCTCCAATGTGGGATGTCAAGCACCGTCTTCCCTCCCCCTTCCCTTCCTCCTCCTTAACCTCCCTCAAGCCTTTGTCTCCTTATAATCGCGTCCGCCTTCCATTCCTGTTCACTTAATGCGGCGCGAGTAGCATCTCCCGCCGTCTGCAGTTGAAGGAAACCGATCCTTCTTCTTCCTCCGACTCTCAACCTCCCTTAAAGGAGACGATCCGAAAAGTCTTTTTAAGGCATATTCCCTCCCCCTCACCTTATCCGAGAGGGGGGGAGGGAGAGAGGGTCGTTTTTTCCCATATAGTGAGCGCGGAAAGAAAGGTGGCCGGGGGTGGAAGAGGGGGACTGGTTGGTCGGTGGGATAGAGACGGCCTCAACCTCTCGCGGGGGCAGTAATGGGACGGGCTCTGAATGAAATGAGACCGCTCGCGACGAGGTGGTCATCGGACGAGGCGAGGGTATTAATGCGGGCGGTGGCCATGTTGGGGGGAGGGGTGGTCGAGGATGGTCGACTCCCCCCTCCCTACCAACCCTTCTCTCCTCGTTCCGTGCCACATGCCGCGTTGCTGCGGACGCCGCCCGACCGTTGGTCCCCCGCGTGGTTTGGCCCACATGCCATGGAATTGAAAATCGATTTCCACAAACATTCGGCGCAGAAATTCCTCCACTGTTTTGCCCACGTCAACACCCACGTGGGCGAATTTGTGACAGCTTTCCTTTTCAAGGTGCTTCAAGTATGAGCAGATGGGAGCGCCATCAACATATTTTCGTTACAAAATTCATAAGTTCCTTGGGTAAAGTTAACTGGTCACTCATAATAAAAGATATGTACTTGGGTTTATTCCGCACTATAAAATAGTGTGGAATAAACCCAAGTACATATATTTTATAATGAGTGACATCATAAATTGCCACCACGTGAAGCCGGAAACTATGTCTTATATAAAGTTAACTAGGAAAGAAGGGTCTGGATTCTCCGTGATTTGCCGACGATAAAAAGGGTTTAAATGTGTTTGTGTAGGCATCTATGATTT
Organism: Ceriagrion tenellum; assembly: GCA_963169105.1. Lineage (NCBI taxonomy): Eukaryota > Metazoa > Arthropoda > Insecta > Odonata > Coenagrionidae > Ceriagrion > Ceriagrion tenellum. Next base: position 125,945,175 of record OY720642.1, on the reverse strand, counting down.
GAGTCGTCCTCTTCCACCACTGGATTCAATAATGAAAGAAAATGTTCAAAGTAGGTGAATTTTTCAAAAGGAAATTGCCATGAGAAAAATTCGGCCTGGACCGGGAATCGAACCACGGACCTTTGGACCAATGCCTACAAGATCTAATTGCCTTTTATGTACCAAAATAGCCATGGGAATTAGGAAGCCTGGATAGCGTGGTGGTCTGTGGTTCGATTCTCGGTCCAGGCCGAATTTTTCTCATGGCTATTTCTTCAATAATGATTATTAATGTGAGTATAGTGGCAGGTGTACAATGTGGAACATATCAAGGAATGAGTGCTCGTCTAAGGAAGCGAAAATGGCCGTATACAAAAGTGTACTTCTTCCCACTTTGTTGTATGGTAGTGAAACATTGGTATGTTAGGATAGACATAAGAGTAGACTAAACGCCGTGGATATGGGATATCTGAGGAGTGCTTGTGGCAAAAGTAGAATGGATAGGGTCAGGAATGAGTGGGTAATAAATGAATGTGGGTTGGATTCTCCAGTAATGGGCATGTATGAAAGGAGTGTGCTTCGCTGGTTTGGCCATGTTGAGGGAATGGATGAGAGTCGAATAACGAAACAGATATATGAGGACCCCAGAAGTCAAGGGGTCTAAGTAACAAAACCATTGTTTAGAGAAAACTTAACTCAAAGTTGAAAATGTTTGGCACAACCAACTAAGTAGTTAAGAGGCATTACCCTAGACAGCAGCACCTTTCAAGAAAATCACTTGGATCCCTTTACCACCTAAAAGATTAATATTTTCACATCCCATTCCTGTACCTAACTTATTTTTTTCAAAAATGTCACTTAGACCCCTTGACTTCTGGGGTCCACATATAAGAGTGAAATGAATGGTGCGAGAGGGGGAGGCAGGCCGAGGAATTTGTTGTTGAATGTGGTTGAGGAAATTATTAGGAGGAATATTAGGAGTCTTAAAAACAGGAGGGCGTGTATGAAGCAGTGTAAGGGGGTTAATGAAGCAAAAGTGGTTAGCAAGGATAGGTCAGTATGGAGGAAATTATTGAAGCAGAGTTAGGTGTACAATTATGTATAAATGAGTGAAACATTTTGACTGTGCCTACCCCGGAAGGGAACGGCGTGATGAGTATGTATGTATGTATATCCATCCCAGGTGTTAAGGTGAGCGCATGTCGGATCATATTTGCCCACGAGAATGGCCCATGTATCATACCTGAAGAATTGAAAATCGATTCCGAAAACATTTGGCATGGAAGTCCCTCCCTTTTGTTCATCTCAACGCCCACGCGTGCGACATTATTTTAGAGAGATGAAGGTGGGAGCCCCTAGAGACTCGGAGGCTACACGCTAGGCTTAGGTTGCTTGATAAATTCAGAACTGATATTTTTCAGAGCGACATAGAGAATATTATCATGACTCCTCCCTACATATCTAGGTCTGTCAGAAGCGATAAAATAAGAGAGATACTCTGCCGAAGAGATAGGTACAAAAACTCGTTCTTTCCGCGAACCATAAGCGACCACAGTAAAAATTGGTCTCCACTAAATACACTCCTATAATACATGTCACCATTTCATCTCCCAAAAACTTACACCTTTACACGGCTGGTGACCTAACACCCCCTGCCACACACCCATGCGGTGGCTTGCAACATTTTATGCAGATGTAGTGCACTATCTACAATATTGAGGAGGAACTTTATTCAATTCATTTGTACAAATTTAAAACAAAAACTGTTCCCTTTCTTTATCAACTATGCTTTTCCACCATTTTCTCCTCGGTCAAATTCTTCAGCGGGCGAGTACCCGACAATATCCGCTGCGCCCATTTTTTGCGTCTCCAGAAAAAGTGTGTCGCGCCCGTTCCAACGCGTATGACTGAGTCGTCATCCTCCCCGTCCTTCTTTCCAATATTTCCTGATTCCACACTTCCAGGTCCTCCATTTCCAAACTCACTGTCCTTCAAACCTCTGATCTGCCAACTATTCAGCGCCAATGCCGCGCAGAAGTTGCGCTCCTGACTTATGACTTATGAGAGGAGGACTACGATCGCCACTGGTCATTCAGTCCTGTTATCGGCAGGCTGAAGGTGGTCGGATCGATTTGTTGTTGATTTTTGATTTAATAGCAATAGTTTATTCACAAAAAAAATTTACATGTTCAATTTGCCTTTTGGATGGGTCACAAAAAATATTACAACTTAAAAAGTTATAACTATACTTCTTTTTCTGGTCATGTCTGGTCACTTTCACAAATAACTGTCATAATAATTTATAATATATAATATAGTATAATATATAATGTAATATATAATATAATTTATAATATAATAATCAGAAATGAGTTTATATATTTACCTTTAAAGAAAAAAATTACTTTTTTAATATACAGGACAAATATGCTTCATGAGCAAGTATTTCTTCAATAACACATTTTTAAAACATTTTTCTGACCTTAAAAATGATAAATTTTCGGTCTATGCTAAGCTAATGCTTATCAGCAGGTTCCAAAAGTACAATATTGAGGTGTAATCACATATCCGATTATTACAGTTACAGGAGTAAGTAAAATTTCGAAATGTAAAACTGAAAATCTCTTCACAAATTAAGTTTCTGTATCACTGTACATATAAGTAATTACAAAATATGAATATTTTGCTATTTTTATTTTCAGTGTTTAAGAATAGCCTAAGCATAGAAATGAGTTTATTAAAAAATAAATAAATAAAATAGTCCATACAATAAATACAGATTTGCTAAAATATAAATTTCCCATTTAAATACGTAATTATACATACATTAATATATGTAGATACAATTTTAGTTCAAGTTCACAAAGATAATATTATTATTAATCATATTTACTAATGATTCCTAAAAAAAATGCATCTCATTGATTTGTTATTTTGGCGCTCCATGATGTTTTAACATGTTGCCTAATGTCACATAATTAAGAATATTTCGTCCTTGTTCAACCACATATTCACAGATTTTCTCTTAAACGCAGAATAATAATTTTCCCACTATTCTTTTCCTATCAAGATATATGTTGTCACACTTAGTCCAGTGCCCGAAAAATACACGCTTTAATGCAATTCCGTCTAAATGTCAAGTATCGCGCCGGAAACTCTTGTCGTAACAAGTAATGTTAATGAAGTAAATTTGAAATGTAATCCTTGTGTGATTTTACATGACTCCCAGTGTGGTGAATTCCAACGCATTAAAGGGATGCACTCTGGTGAAATGTGGTTAAACTATTTTTTTTGACGTACCTCAAATATTGTAAAAATGAGCGGTCGGTGATCCACGATTATCGCTTGAACCACCTTAAGCCCTCCACTCATTTCCGTAGTTTTATTAATATCCAACGTGTTGACCCGTAGTGTCTGATGCGTGAATTTCTTCAGCATCTTCACCCTGGCGTGTGTAAGCTTAGAAATCCTGCAGTCGTTCCCTATCATCGCTTCCTCCTCCCTCCCTAAGCGGTCAACCATCTATTCGACCAACGAATGAAGCAATAATTTCCTCGGGACATTATGGAACGATTTAGCGGCGCGTGGTAGGAGATGAAGGAATGGAGGGATTTAGAAATGGACCGAGAGATAAAGAGTGGCGCTGGGAAGAGATGGTAGCGAGAGGGTAGATCCCTTTTCATGTTCGAAAGAGGAAAGAAAAGGATATGAATAGTAAACAATCGGTGCTTTCCAATCGCCTTTCTCGGATGAGCGCCCATCGCAACCAATGGAAACGGGAGGGCACGTTGAAACTGGCGATTGCTACGCATCTGTAGTCTCTTTCATAGATTGCACAACAATCGTCAAGAATAGTAGTTATAATGTATGTTTATGGTTTTAACTCCATTTTGTTCTATGTCTATCGCTGCATATAAAATGAAATATTTATAATAATTAATATTCGCGCCAAATTTAACTATAGATGTATAAGATATAAGAATATATAGCATCGAACGACGTAAAGAAGATATTTTGATACTCTAATTGAAGAGACAAAATAGTCTCGTATATTGCAAAAATATCGGTTCAATAATTCTTTAATGAAAAATAACCTCACGTAATGAGACAGCGAGGTACTTCGCTATCAACTTTTCCATATCTCCACCCCCCCAATCACTAATAGTCGGCCGCTAACTCCGATGGTCCGGATTTTTTTCCATCATGCTGCGCAAATGATGTCACGGCGACTATGGGAGAGCACCAAAACCGAAGCAGTTTCACAAAGATCAGCGTTAATGTGCAATTGGAAAGCAACCCACGTAATTAGAGGCGTAAGAAACTTAAGCTAGTTTGATTACGATATCATTCAACATAAAAACTAGTGAATTTAGCCTTTAAATTGAGTAAAATCCCTCATTACAATAATATCACACTATCTTCCGCATCATGAACCGCTTTTCGAAACACTTGCTAAAAAAATGAAAACTGTTTCCATGGGATTTGCTGTTCATATACATTCCGTAGAGACTCAATTATATCAAACGAGAAAGTTCTGACGCACAAATCGCGTCACATATTTAACAGTACGTAGTTCTTAATTATGTCACTAATGAATTCATTGTTTATCATATTATTCAGGAACCATTAGAAGCTCGCAAGCCTCACGCTAGGCTTAGATGGCTCGAGGAATTGAGAACTAGTCGTGTCTCACTGTAGCGCAGAGAATATCATCAGAAAACGTCAACGTCGCACTACATCTACAGGTTTGATAAAAGGGATAAAATACGAGAGATAGCTGCAGAGCAGGTGGGAATTCAAATTTGGTCTTTCCACGCACAATGAGTCCAAAGAAAAACTGAGCTTCGCTCAAAGCACTCCCAGAATACACTCCTCCATTTCACCATCTTTAAAGCTTTACGCGGCTGGTGTCCGACGGCATGTTGAGGTGGTATTTAGGCAATTGCCATCTGTCAATTTCAGGAGCCATTGCCTGTAATGCTTCGTCTTTCAATGCTTTCGCGCCCACCACATCGACTGGGATATATGCAGAAATAGACAAAACTTCACGCGCCGCTACCTCTGCAATTGTCAACAGGAAAAAAATCTTGAAGTTCTTGTGTTGAACTTGCAGTATTACTTTGTATAGCATCACATAAAACTTCACTTGGTGATTGAATGTTTTATTTGACTTATTGGATCGGAGGAAGCAGAGTGATAACCAGAGCTGGTCTTTATTATGTCTAGATAAATATTTTCGTGATATGATATCAGATTAATGCCACTTTATCGGAAACCTTCCCGTCGAAATACTGATAGGCTGGGTAATACGATCGAATATAGCAATTCGACGTTCGTTTTAAGATAAAATTTCCACTTCTGAGTGTAATAGTTAAAAATAAACGGACTTAGTGAGAGTAAATATCGAGGGATGTGTTGTAAATACCTACCTTGTCCGTCACCTTGTGGTATCATGGCTGATATTCAGTCAAGTTGTGAGGTAGGCACCCGTAAATTTCATTAATTATTTTAAATTTTAATCATAATCAGCAATCATCCCATGGTAAGGAATATGCTCAAAATCAATAACGTTTTGGCCAAAAATATGTATTTTTAAGTAAACAAACCTATTTACATATCCATGGAAATAGTTAAATTTTTAACATGGGAATATGATGGTGGAACAGCAACATTCTGTAATCGTCTGAAAATGATCGACCCAACGGAAAGGTCCTAACTGAGCTCTCGAAGCGTGCATGGATTCTGAAAATTAGCATAGTCGACCATATCGGTCATAAATAACTCATTCCTTTCCTGAGTTCCACTCTGCGCGTTATTCTTCTTCGGTTCCATTCCAGGAAAGATTTAATCTGCGGCGTATTTCTGCGAAATGAAGAAAGGAAGGAGAATAGAGCGGAGGAAACCATAAAGCAGAGGAGAATGAAGTCGTATTGGACGATGTTAAGGAAACTGTTCGAGGAAGCTAAGCAACAAGTGGAAGGGAAACTTGAGCGGCTGATACGACGTGGTAGGAAGGCGGTGAAATGCATTCCAAAATATTACCACGCCTAATAATGTTGCGGTTAAAGGAAACCATGGTCGAAGAATATAATGTGCAAAGTGGGGATTGAGGATAGTTTGTCATTCCCCTGAAACGTTGTACGTGGAATACATCTTTTAATTTACACCATGAAGGCAGTTCCCAGGGTCATAAGCATTAAAAACGGGCAGTAAATAAAATTCAATGCTGAAATGATCAATTTTCATCACTACGCCAAAACAGTTTTAATCTTGAGAACTTCTTCAGCAATATAAATTATGTGATTACTTTGATCAAACGATTTGTTTCAATTTTTGTCTCACTCTTTGATAATTTTCGGGTGCTTATTCCTGGCTATTAATTATATACAATCTTAAGGCAGTCCTAGCGAGATAGTTCCCTAGTCATAATAGAGACCATATCCGAATTATACGTTTTAATTACAGCAGCTGTAGGACACATGAATAAACTATTGTATTAATAATGGAGACATTATACAGTTTTATATGACAGAAATTGTAAGTAGTTAAATGAAAATATATAAATAAGTCTTCAACTTGACTCATTTTTTCGCGCGGTGCGTTTGAAACTCCTTCAAAACGGAAGGTTTTTTTCTGATACCCGAGAACCTACTGCGGTGACAATATGATTAATTTTCTAAAATAGTTGAGAAAACATACAAACTACACGCTGTTAGTTTTTATACGCCATCTACGTGTTAGAAATACCTCATTCTGCAAATAATGTCTCTCTGGAGAGCATACGCGTACCATTTCCCATGTAAAAGGACTGGTATTTTTTCGCTAATATCTCCGAAAGTAATGAGGTAATGGGTTTAATTTTTGATGTCGTTGGGTAGGTGAGATATTTTCTTTAAATGAGACCAAATTAATTTATTTCTAGGTAAAATAATATTTCTCTCTAACTACCTTAAGTTTATATTATTTACATCCGCTAACCCAAGCAATGGCAGACTTTTGACAAGTTTGATGCATGAAGGAAGGAGATTCACCATTAAAAATCATTTACTCTTTCTTTGCCATTCATTTGATTTTTTAAAATCTTTGAACCGGCTGTTCGTATTTTAATAGGGATTTACTGTGCTATAAATTTTTAATCCCCGCAAACATGCTGGCTTGTGGCTATTTTAGTTTTTTGTTATATCTCATGTACTACTTTGCTTCCAGTCATTATTCTCTGTTGCTCAGTAGAGTCATAAAATTAATTTCCATTTTGTTAGCCGGACGGTTGGAAGACTTGATAATGAAAGTGAAGCATTGTGCGGCGAAGCGCCGGGTGAAGATATACGATGAGCTGTCTCAGGAATTATGTCCGTGATATGAATATGCCATCGACTCATTAATTAATGGTAATTTCCGCGTCGTGCGGCATGCTGAAGTGTAGATGGAAGCTCTTCGAGAAAAAAATTAAACTGGTTTGAGGCGATATTCATATGTCCGAGCGTCGTTGCGACGGCAAGTGACGACATGTGGAAGAACAGCTGGGGAAAGACAGCGTTAAAACACGGCGACCTCCCAGCGACCATTTACAGTGATAAAAAAACACCCGTGTTCGCCTTATTAAGACGCCATTTATCTCAATACTCATATTTCGTTTATGATATATCAACTACTCAGAAAGAGAGGATATTGTGCCGAACTCGAAAAGAAAACGTTTAAATTCCTACTGAAGTGCATTTAATTCATTGCGGTTGCGCAGCCAGGTGATACTTAGACATTTAGGTAGTCCGAGCGAAAAATCAGTTTACTTATAAATCAATGAATTTGGTCTCATTTTAAAGAAAAATATCTCATCCTTCTATTGACTCCAAACATTTAACACCTTACCGCATTACTTTCGGAGATATATGCCAAAATATACCAGCCCTTTTACATGGGAAAAGGTACGTGAATGCACTCCAGAGGGACATTATTTACAAAATGAGGTATTTATAACAACTAGATGTGGTAAAAAAAACTAACAGCGTGTAGTTTGTATGTTTTCTCAACTATATTTGAAAATTAATCATATTGTCACCGCAATAGATTCTTGGGTATCACAAATAACCTTCCCTTTTGAAGGAGCTTCAAACGCACCGCATGAAAAAATGAGTCAAGTTGAAGACTTATTTAGATATTTTCATTTTATTAATTACAATTTCTGTCATATAAAACTGTATAATGTTACCATTAATAATGCCATAATTTATTCATGTGTCCTACAGCTGGTGTAATTAAAACGTATATTTCGGATATGGTCTCTGTTATGACTAGGGAACAATCTCGCTCGGACCACCTTAAACAGTCACCGTGGCCTATTAGAAATAAATGCAAGACATATCACGGCTTTACTTACACAGCTTTATTGAATGGCAAGGTTATTGAGTTTTTGAACGAATAACTCAACTCAGACACATTTAAGGTAAAACGAGATTTAATTTTTGTCAGTGACAAATCCTCTCTTTAGTCTCCTTTAGTTGAGAGCTTTTTATGTTATATCAACAATTCCATGACAACTCTTGTTGTTGTTGTTGTTATTTCTTTTCTTAATAAAAGTTAATATCTATATTAATTTATTACTTCAACAAAGGTAAGAAATTTTATATATAATGTGAAATACATGAATTCAAACTGACTTAAAAAGTAAAACTGTAACTTAAACTAAATGTAACTGTCTAGTCGCGTAATATCTGGCTGTATTTTAATGTGTCTCTTACGTCAAAGTTCTTGTTGAGTATTCAATTGAATCTTGTCTCAACTAAAAGACAAAAGTTTCCACCATCTGAACTTGGTCAGTCACCCTTAGGTAGCTCAAGTACGTTCACTATGGCGATAATCGCTCATTGCACTATCAAACCGTCGATAAAATCTAATGTTCGTTAACCGTCAACGTCGTCAACCGTCGACTTAATGTTCATTTTTAAGATCCAAGCCAAATTATTTTATGACATCTGCGATAAGATTTTACAAAACCCGATATTCTTCGATATGTCAGATCATGAGAATAAAATTATGGACTAGGCTTCAGAACGGTCAGGTCTAAAACGTATATTTTTTCCGCGAACGTTAAGAGACCATGGTAGTTCCCAATGAGACTTTCCATGAGGCTTGCTGAGAGGCAACGTAGGCAGTTCGCTGATTCACTTCCTGATGCACTACCATTTATGCAAATAATTTTGCTAACTTTTGTGGCCTGCCTGGAGCGAATGCATGCATGCAGGAGAAATGTCGTCTCCTCACAAATATTTGTAGTTTTCTTACACTCCTGGCCGGAAATTGGAAGACCTTTGTTCGAGTCCCCGACGAGTCAAATGACTATTTCATGGCAAAGTTCACCCCTTGGCGAAGTATTTTCATGTTTTTTCTAATGCATCGGTAGTTTTGTCAATTCTATTGCAGCACAATTAAATAGTACATGTCGTTGACGATTCAACGCTGCCACTCAGCCTTGGAATGGCTCCCACATTGTTTTGTAGATGGAGACGTAGGGAACTGTTTACTTGTTTTGTCAGTGATAACAAAACCCATTAAGTCAATTCCACTCTTGCCAGGCATGAAATGAATAGTGAACTTTGAAAGTCGAAGGCAAGTTTTATTGGGTAATATGGAGACTGGAGATAACGTTTTGTTTCTTGACGTGTGAAAAATCATACCTTCGAGTTTGGCCTAAAAGCGCTTCGCCGAAAATGTCTGTGGCCCGCGAAAAAGATCCTCAGGTGAAGGTTGGAGTGTTCAGATGCATCTCCTTGATTTGAACCAAGACTCTGTTGAGAATCAGGTGGCCAAATTTTTATATGGGTTTCACGGAAGATTGGTCCATAAATAGCCGATTGGAGAATTTTATGCTTCAATGCCAATGCCCAATCTTCGAATTGATGACCGCTGATGCTGCTCTGATTGCGACCAAACAGATGCAAGGGTTCTCGGAAGTATTTGTATTCCAGATAAAGGCTTATGTCTGCGCCACTAATCTCGAGGATGTAGTCATGGTTTCTGCTATCACCTACCGTAGCATTTTATTGCTTTCGCATGTATTTATTGAGGTCGTGAGGGTTTTTAATGCCTGAATATCACACGTGGTCCCAACAATAAATTCCTGATGAGGCACCCACGCCATTCATCTCCAAAATTAGATGGTCACTTAGGGAATTGTATCCGCGGACCGCAGGCTCCTGTTATTCACCCGGCGTGTATATATTCATGGTGGATGGGCAATTCGCACATCGCATTCCCGGAAAAAAATATTTGAGATTGAGTTGCTGGCGCTGAGTATTATCGCATTTGCCGATATAAAGGTATCGGACATGAGTGCACTGAAAAATATTTTCTGCCTTCAGGTATGCTTCTAACTTCAGCAAGGCTTTCTTCTCTGAAGTCGTACCAACTTAAAGATTGAGAGTAAAGGCAATTTCCCAGTTATGTAAATTTTATTCGACCTAGGTTTTGTTGTACTACATCATCATCAGGCCTTTTTAAAAGTGAAAATTCATCTAAGTGGAAAATCGCCTTCACTCTCACTCTTTGTTATGAATTCTTTGCACCACATCAAACCCGACACTTCTCTTTTTGTTCGTGCCAACTTGTAAACAAATCTGGAAACCTTAGAATTTTAAGCAAGAGGAGCTTCCTCAATTTCAGGCAAATTTTCAGGATGCGTGCGAATAAAAGTAAAAATTTATTAAAAAATAACTATTTTTTTAATGTCAAAATATGCAGGAACTGGATTCAAAACACTTTGAATGCGCAGGAATACCTCTTTTGACATCTTCTATGGTTTGATGAAGTGTTCTGTTACAAATATATATATTTGTCGACTACTCAGCATATTTTTAAACTTCATTTTGACCCGCAATTGCAAAGGCTTTTCCTCGGAGAAAGCAAAGTATTGTTTTTATCAAATGTTACGAAACGGAGATATTTACTATGCACATGTTCTGGCCAACAGAGCCGTTATATGGTTTGAGTAATTTTTGTTTGTATACCAATTCGCAGGAAACTTAGCGCACGTGTTTTCATTTATAATGTTTTTAAATAACAATGAAGAAAAAAATTTCAATTCCGATTTGGCTGGATAATTTAACTCGAAGCCGATGACACACGACATATATTTTATAATACTTAGATTACCAATACAGATTGTCTTCTAAACGATAAGTAATACATGTCTTACTGCCACAACTGAAACTAAATATTTAAACTGAAACTAAAGTGTAAGGAATGCCCCATTTTTAATATAATGTCTCTTTGAAGTACGTACACGTATAGTGTTGCCGCGAGACTCGAGACGAGACCGTAGTGGAGAATTCGAGGCGAGACTTGAGACAAGACAAGATTTTTTGACGAGACGAGACGATGACACTTCCACGAGACTCTTCAAAGTCTCCAAATACAGATACATATATGTGATTAATTGGTGTTTAGTGTTACATTATCTCTAAAACTACGTCCCTCTTCTAATACGAAGTAAATATTACGTTTTCCAAAAGTATTAAATGTTCAATATAATTCAATAATAGATTTTGCGATAAATTAGCTAACTATTAAAAATTATTATATGCCAATACTACTACTTCTGACGGCATGAGTTTGACTTTTGGAGCCAAATAAGTGAATGTTATTGGCTTACTACTTTTGCTTACTACCCACTATAATACAAATGTACTATTTTCTAAGCAGTAATTTTCAGTGCTCACGTCTACGACAAAAATACCATGTTTTATAATCGTATATGGTGTAAAGTATCGCCCAGCGGCACTAACAACCCTGCTTATAGCTTGCCTGCTAGGAAAAAAGGATGCCGCTACTTCGAATTGCTCATCGCACATCACCTCGGCGAATTGATGTATGAAAATTGAAATCACGATGTACCTCTTCCTGCGTGATATACCTTACTAGGTTAGTGATGACGTTTAGTATGACGTCGTTTAATTGTGTCGAGGATGATATGAGAAAAAAGAATGACGATAATTGGTTTTCTTTTGTCTAAATACGTTACATTTTTGGAATGATGGAAATTCCATTCAACAAAAAGTGCACTACTGAAGTATTTAATCGGCATTTATTCATCAGCCACTCATTCTAACTCCATTCATTCTTCTCTAACCACAAAAACCTAGGAGGTACTCCATTTTAGCTGCACTCAGTCCATTGCTAAAGGGGCAGGATACCTCGCAAACAATATGTTTGCAGATTGTCGACTTTTACACTGCTACGATGGATTGGTGGCAGATAAAATACTACGGTTTCAAGATTCACTGTAAAGATGCAGCTATGTAGCAAGTTATCCCTTTTGTATGAGATTCCTACCTTATTGAAACGATAAACGCGTTTAGTAAGTCTAAATCAACCATTTTCAACCATTCTGTAGATTTCAATCAATTCCATGTCTCTCAAGTCTCTCTTTACGAAATGTCTCTCACGAAAAAGTACATTTAGAGTGAAAAAGTATCTAATTGTCGAAGTAAGTGAAATGAGAGAGAGAATTTTGATTTCAGAATGATGATAGAAACAATGACTTCTGAAATGGAATAGTTGACTGAATGGCGCAGAAATACCTCACTTCCTGATTTTTTTAATGATGATGATAATGGAAACTCTTTCAAAATGTTGAATCCCACCGTTACATTCCTAAAAAGGACAAAGTTCCGGCAAATGGTGCTTGACCGTTATAATAGGATGCAGAAGGCGATGTTGCAGTTGCTAAAACAAAATAAATCCAACCTGTCTTTCACCATCGCTGGCTGAACATCCATAGCTGGAAAATCGTTCTACGGAATCGCGACTCATTTCACAGACGAGAAGTAGGAGTACCAATCTCTTGTTATTGACATCGTTCCATGCAGTGGTAACCACAGAGGAAGGGATATTGCTGAAGTTTTTATGAATACCCTATAGTCCTTTGAACTTGAGCACAAACTACAATGAGTAAACGTAGATAACGCCTCCGCAAGTACTAAATTCATGGAGGAACTCGGCAAGATGCTACCGAGTTTTGATAGCGCTGATCTGCAATTTTATATACATGGCCCATATATTTAACATTTCAGTGCAAGATTTTTTAAAGAATATTGTCTAAATTTTAACGTTCTGATGAATAAACTAGGAGAAAATTACGTTACCCTTCCACTTGTTACCATTTCATTCAAATTTTTGTTGGATAAGCCAGAAAAAATGGTGGAAATACTGGACAACAAGCCTGAAAAAATGAAGGTGATGAAAACTGTTGCTTGCCTATCAAGCTCCTCGGGACAAGATGTTAAATCACTACCGCCTGACGAACTGGATTTATTGCGCGGTATTAATATTGCCCTCGTCATAAATGTGAAACTTCCTCCATGCCACCCCGGGGAAAAGAGATGGAGGATAAGTCCCTATTTAAATTCGAAGAACTGTTCAAAATCTATCACGATTAGTATTCCACTCGAATGCAGTCAACTCAATCAATACTCAAGAGAATCTTGAGAGGTCTGCTTTGGTATAGAGTGATGAGAACGACCTGCTAGATGTATATTCTCTGTATAAGCAAGAACGATCCAGTACTGAGAGGTATGTTCTTTCGACTAAACTTTTCTCTTTACTTACCTCTTTTTGATTAAGTTAACTATTTTGACCATGCAGAACAGAAAAATTAAATTTATCTCTGAACTTTTATTTAATTTTTTTGACTTACAAAAATACAGTTTTCGCCCCTTATTTGTTATCAGTAAATTTTTCTCTAAATGTATCCCTAGTCAGTTATCCCAGTATGAAGAACTTGAAGACTATCTTCAATAGCCGAGATCCCCTAGTGAAGTATATGTATTAAGTTGGTGGAAGGAAAATGAGTTGCCAGTGCTGGCAAATATGGCGAGCGACTTCCTTAGCATTCCGCTACTCTGTACCAGCGGAAAGATTGTTCTCGCATTGGGCAGCATTGACAATGAGAACTCATAGATACCAATTGGGCCTCGAATCTGCCAGAAATTTACTCTGCGTGAACTCGCAGGTGACGTGCAATTTGACAAGTCAAATAAAAACTCAACTTGATTTAACAGTTTTAAACCTGAAACTTATTTAAAATACTTTTTGGAGCGTAAATGTTCATTCTGTTTTAACCAATTACATTATTTTTACAGTTATATTTTTTAACCTTCTGTGGATTTCTTTGTACTAAAGTTGTGACTATACAGCCATTTTTCACCAATTTAATGTTTCATATTTTTAGTTTATTCGTAGAGTATCAATGAAATCATTGGTTGTACATACACTTTAATGTATTCCATGTCCAAACGTTAATATATATTTAAAATTCATACAAATGTTATTACTATTTCGAGTGTACCGATTCAGCGATTACATATCCAAACTAAATTGGACTTTTTATGGTACTTTATTTTGGGGGAAACGAGACGAGACGAATCTCATCCGAGACTCGAGACCGAGACGAGACTGGGGTTCACGAGACGAGACTCGAGACGATACCAGAGTTCAGAAAACGAGGCCGAGACTGGCTCAAGTCTCGTATCATCTCGTCTCGCGGCAAAACTATACACGTACCATTTCCCATGTAAAAGGGCCGGTATTTTTTTTGGCAAATATCTCGGAAAGTGATGTGGTAAGGGGTTGAACTTTTGGTGTCATTAGAAGGGTGAGATATTTTTCTTTAAAATGAGACCAAATAATTGATTTCTAGGTTAAATGAGATGTGAAACATTCTCTCTACGACTGAGGAAGGGCTAAGACCCGAAACGTATAAAGTAAGACTCCTTCTTTCTACCCTCGTCTCTTTACCTCCCCTGTAAGTTTTCTTTATTATTGTGGTTGTGTGTGTACATATATATAAAGAGGCGGAGGGGTAGTGGAGAGGGGGTATGGCAGGGGGTGAGCGATTGCGATTCCGCTAACCGGTTGCTTGGTCGCCTTGCCTCCTTATCTCTCACGGCGTTCCTTCTACTACTCCTTGCAACCCCTGCCCTCCCCTCGCCTTCCAGATCTGGACGGCTGCCGTGGATTCCAAAAGGCTCCTCTGTTCCTCCTCACATTTATATGTATCCATCTCCTTTTCTTTTCCTGCCTGCCTCCTTTATAAGGCCAAGACGTGCCACTTGGTGGGACTGACTTACCCCTCTCTCCTTCTCTTTCCTTCCTTCCTTCCTTCCTTCTCTCCACCCTCTTGAGCCATCCACCCAGCTCGTCCAACCCTCGCACTTTATAGGGAGTGGCTCGCGGGATGCCCGCTTCCGAAGGCGAATCCGTTGCCGTGGCAACCGCAGAATCCCTAAGACGACGCTTTGCTCGAACTTGCCCACCTCAGTGAATTCTCTAATTTATCTCACGATCTCAAAGTCTGGCGTTGAGAAAGTGTACAACATATTTAATTTTGCGTTATTTAAGTACCTATGAGAGATTTGATGTCTGAACAGCAGTCGCTATTTTCCTAAAATAAGGCGTAAAAACTGGGCGGAGTTAAGGAAAAAATTAACCTACGATTTCGTATAAGTTGTACTGTTAAGTTAGTTCGAGCGAGATCGGTCCGAAATCATAACAGAGATCATATTCGTACTATACGTTTTAAATTCACCAGCTGTGAGACACAACAATGTAATATTTCATTATTAATGGTGCATTTATATAGTTTTACATGACAGAAACTGTAAGTAATAAAATAAAAATATCTAAATAAGTCTTTAACTTGACTCATATTTTTCACGCGGTACGTTTGACCGCTCCATCAAAACCGAAGGTCTATTGTGATTCCAAAGAATTTACTGCGGTGACAATATGATTAATTTTCAAAAATTGTTGAGAAATCACAAACAATACACACTGTAGATTTTTTGATGAGATCTAAGTGTAGGAAATGCCTTATTTTTAATATAAGGTCTCTGTGTAATGCATACACGTATCATTTCTCATGTAAAACGGCTGATATTTCCTGGCAAATAATTCGGAAAGTAATGGGGTAAGGGGTTGAATTTTTAGTGTTAATGGAAGGGTGATATATTTTTCTTTAAACGGAGACCAAATTCATTGATTTCTAGGTTAAACGATATTCCGCTCAAACTACCTTAAGTGAGAAATATACCATAGGACGCTATGTTGAGTTCGATTTTTCTTTAGGCTTTAGTCCATCATCATCCCTTCATCCTGTCATTATTCGAATGTTTTCGTGTATCATCATGGAAAGGTTTAGTTATGCTTTATATTCCATTCATGTTTCACAAGCCCGGAAAAAACCATAAGGTCCACTTCATTGGGTTACTCAGTCAGCAGGAACTCAGCAATTGGCCAATGCAGGCATTCGTGGTGTGGGTAGTTCAGTAACCACACCGGCGGAACTCGAACCCGCGACCATGGGATTAGCAGACAAGGTTTGATAACATGAAAGTGAGGAGAGCAATCGAGCACTAAGCGACCTATTTCTATTTTTATTTAAGTTGAGTTAAATACAACACAGGTGAAAGACGGAGCGATAAACGCATGGCATTTGTCAATTATTTATATAATGCTAACAGATGGGAGTCACATCCACTCTGATTTTTTTGTTATAAACGCTTGTAAATCTCGCGTGTAGGTAGTTTGATAGAAATATCATCCCGTGGAATTAAACTAGTTTGGCCTAATTTTAAAGAAAAATATCTTACCTTCCTCAGGAACTAAAATATCAGCCACTTGCTTCACTACTACTCGAAATGAGCGCTGGAACGCCGTTTTCCAAGGGAGAAAATTGCATGCACTCTGAGATATTTTATGAAAAATATCAATTTATATAGCCTAATAATTTCCAAAAGTGTAGTTTTTTAAAATTTTCATAATAAAAAACATTACATATTATAAAAATTAGTTACATTCCATAACAGTTTTTTTCAGAATCGCAAAACAACTTATTCGAAGGCGTTTTGAAAGTACGCCGTCAAAAATGTGTTAAGTTAAAGACGCATATAGTAGTTACATATATTTCTTAAATTTTTGAGAATTTTTGGAAAAATATAACAATAGCTTTGCATCATTATCATTGGTCCTTTTATCTTAATATTGGGTGACTGCAGAGCTCCATCATTTCCTATAAAATTCTAGTGCCTTTACTTCCTGGTAGCTCTTCCTATGCATACTTTCCTCATTATTTGTTCCATGCATTTATTCCTGGGTCTTCCTCTGGTGACTTTTCCCTCTATTTTACCTCAATTACGTATTTCAAAAATCCGTTGTACCCCAGGGTGTGTCCAGTTCATCTAGTTTTTCTTTTCTCTATAGTTCTCCTTCTGGTCCTTTTCTCTTCTACTATTCTATAAACTTCATTATTTCTAACATTATCCTTCCAATTGATCTTCGGCATCCTCCTTCATCACCAGGTTCCGAAGGCGTCTTGTTTTTCGAATGGTCTATGCTTCCAATCCGTGGAGTACGTGATATAACGTCATGGCTGTCTTAGCGCAGGTGCTGATGACGTTATATCAGGTCAAGGGTACCGTGAGAGGTTTCTAGCTTTCACTAGGGAACTTCCACTAGTGGGCCCCTTAGTGAAAGCTGGAACACTCACGTTACACATGATGTGATATGACATCATGGGGGCACCGGCGTTAGTACAACCATGTCGTGATATCACGTCATGCAGCATACTTACTCAAAGAGTTAATCACTTACCTCTCTGTATGACTTTTGTATTCAGCTTCTCTCTTCCACACGAGATCATGGAGATTTCCTGCGTCATTAATATTGCAACTTTTACGCCACTCTTCTCACAGTTGCGGAAATTAAAACGTTAAGTTCCAATATGGCCTCCATCATAAGCTTGGAAAAGTCTCGCTCGAACTACCTTGACTTCTGGCCAAGTGCAGGGATTGATTTGGAAGTGCAATTTTCCGTAGGCGAGTATCTCTGTGAGTGGCGATGGGTGATTCCCAGGGAACGCACCCTGGCTAGCTGGTCTCGGGAGCACACCTGCGGAGGCAGGGTGGCCGAACAGGGAATGGATTCGATCGGCGTTTTCACAAAAGGAATCTTCCACCTCCGCAAACGTGAATTCCTGGATCGTTCGTCCGTCGCACCTGTGGATTCGATCCCGTTTTGGGGAAGAGTCGGTCGATATCCAAGGGATGGTTTCCTTCCATTCGCGCGCAGAAGAGGGTGAGTACACCTTAAACAGCTCGCCCTCGTCGGATAAGCTAAGATCGTGATCTGTTGACGCTGCCCGACCGAGAGAGCACAGCATGCGCAGCGCTCGCTCAAAGGCAGATTCTAAATAGGAGAACCTCTCCTCTCCCTACTTGGCTCCGCTCCCAAATGCGGTTTAGTTCCCATAACTTGGGACTTCTCGCTAAGGCGCGGGTTTGGCACGAAGAGCTTAAGGTAGTCAGAGCGAATTTTTCCCTAGCCATTATAGAGGCCATTATCTATTATTCTCTATTCCAGAAGCTGTAAGAAGTGTAAAGTAACTACTTTATAGGTATTGGCGCAACAATTAGTTATAGAGGGTGTTTCAGGTGGAAAGTTCGAAACTTCTGGAGGCGGTACGGGAGGTGGGGTAACGGATGTTATTACCTTATTATTTTTATTTACTCACATTTTTTTATTCCGTGTACATTGTATGCATTTATTTACTCATATCAAAGATGGTCAGATGGTGTGATAAGATGAAGCTCTAACTCAGGAGCTTAGTGCAAGGATGAGGCTGATACACCCACTCTAAGAGTCGAATGTCATCCTTACTGGCAATCCTTGACATTCTCAATGGCATTTTCGGATAGTGAAGGCCGCTTGTGAATCTAATGGTAGTATTTGGTCGTGAGCCAATTCTATCTCTCCCAGGAGGGTTTCATGAACTAACCGTAAAAAGTGAACTTACCATGACGAGGGAACGTCTTAAATTGTAACGTCACTTCACCGTGGTAATCCGTCGTTTTAAGCACTTTCCGAGGGATTCCGAGGGATGGTTGGCGAGAAATCGCCTCAAGACTCGTGAAACGATGATGACATTATACGATGTGGTGTTGATGATGACTGCTGTTCTTCGTTGGGTACAGACCTCGATTAAATCGACGACGTCATCTTCTCTTTGACTGAGATGGACACAGAGAGGATCTTTCTTCTCTTGATTCTGCCATTAAATGAAACTCTACTCATAACATATATAAATTAAGAAATCGTTTTTCTATGTATTATTGTGTATCATTTATGCTGTTGCTCTTTTGGTACGTTCCTGCGTATAACAGGCACACTCAAGGTAGTTTTAGCGAAATATCATTTTACTTATAAATAAATAACTTGGTCTCATTTTAAAGAAAAATATCTCACCCTTCTAATGACACCAAAGATTTACCCCCTTACCTCATTAACTTCGGAGATATTTGCCAAAATATACCAGCCCTTTTACATGGGAAATGGTACGTTCGTGCACTCCAGAGAGACATTACTTACGAAATGAGGTGTTTCTAACACTTAGATGTCGTAAAAAACTAACAGCGTGTAGTTTGTATCTATTCTAAACTATATTTGAAAATTAATCATGTTGTCACCGCAGTAAATTCTTGGGTATCGCAAAAAACCTTCCGTTTTAAAGGAGTTTCAAACGCACCGCGCCAAAAAAATGAGTCAAGTTAAAGACTTGAATGAAATATTTAATTGATGTATCCTACAGTTGTTGAAATTAAAACGTATAATTCGAGTATGGTCTCTATTATGACTAGGAAACTATCTCGCTCGGACTACCTTAAGTGAAAAGTGGTCCAAGTATTTATTTTCGACTAAAAAAAAATCTTATAATGTGCGCTCAAAGGACCATGATTACTCGTCCAGCCACCGTAATCTACGGCTTCAAAGGGACCACATTTTTATTCTCTATCTGGCGAGCGGAGCATTACTTTTGAAGTGCTCTCTATTTGGCAGCCATATAATTCTTCCGCAGAAATATTTCCACCTCATTTGAGATTTGAACCCGGGAATTTGGGATGAAATTACACCTCACCAACCCAATTTACACGATTGACTGAAAAAGGAGCATTGGTGAGTTATGGACTAGTATGTGGTAAATTGCACTCAAATTTAGCACCCTATTTAGCGATTATTTTTCGTATTTCGGCATTACTATGGAGAATGGATCTCCATGGATTAGAACATTTGACCATAGGAAAAGCAGACTAGAGAATATGAGAAGCATTCGAGACATTGTGCTGGAAGAGATGAAATGGACTGACAAAAATAAGAAATTAAGAAGTTAAGAGTAGTACGAGTAGAAGAGGAAAGGACCCTATGGTACACAATGCAGAAAAGAATAAATCAATCGGTTTGGTCACAACCTGAGACAGTGGAGTTTTGATGAATACAACTAAAGGAATCGAGGAAAAAGTCGCCCGAGGAAGGCCGAGGAGTAAATGCATCGGCTACATAAAGAATATAGTGCATCTGTAAGAAGAACTTCCCAGGGAGTTAGAGCATTAGTTAGGGAAGGATGGGGGACTGCAGTCATCTAATCATAGGACTGTACGAACATAGATAATGATTGTTTATATTGAAGACATTGAGTATATTTCTTTTGATTTTGCTGAATTTGCAAAATAACTCACTGTTTTATATATTTCTCATCACGGTTTTGACTATTTGCGTTTTCATATTGGTAATACTATACTTAATTTGATATTTAAACTCCGATATTGACAGATTCGTACTTAATATTGAACCCTTTGGACACTCGTCGTAAGCGATTGCGTAGATCAATTGTATTATTGAGACCACCGCCTTTATGATGGATAATTATTCGTCGAATTTTTTATAGGAATTGCTCTGAGCATAAGTCCATAGTGCGGTTGGCCTGATGCATATCGGCCAGTGGTGATACTACCAATAAGTCCTGGTACCGATTGATCGATTGCTTTGAAAATTTTGGTCGATATATTTCGATTATTGAAGGCATTGAAACGTTCACTTAAGTACGGAATAGTTAGGTTATCAATAAGACGAAAATCGAGTTGATATTGGAAGAAATTTTTCTCATTCTGTGACAATACATCTGAATAATCGTCAACCAAATTATCTAAAATCATAGATATGTATGCATTATGATGGGAGAAATTTCGCTACAGTGTGGGTGATTTTTAAAAAATTGAAAGTCGGATGTGAATCGGTTGTGCATAAACCGGTTTGGATCTTGACGCCATCTGTGTTTGGGTGGTATTATCATCGACGTTGTCTGACGTAACAGAAACGGGTGCTCGCCAAGTTTGTTTAATGTAAATTATACATACATACCAATCACGCCATTCCCTTCCGGGGTAGGCAAAGTCACTAAGTTTCACTCATAAATACATATTTGTACACCTAACTCCGCTTCAATAATTTCCTCCATACTGACCTATCCTTGCAAACCTCTTTTGCTTCAGACCCGGTGTGTCAGTACGCAGCATATACCTCCTAGTGGTGGGTCGTGGGCTACAGTATCCTGGCTCTCAAGGTAGTCCTTTCAGAAGGGATCCTAGCTTGAGTAGAATAGTGAAAGCGGGCCTAGGGTATTGTAAATTATTGGAGCTAATTACGATGGCCAGACGTTGACAGACATTGGAACTTGTGACAGACTATCTGTTCCGTCACCTAACGTTAACATCATCCAACCAGAGGAGAGAATCTGTTCAATGTTCGTCAATTTTCTACAGTTGTACTTGACAGTGAAACATAATAAACCCTCAATAGGAATTATTGGCCTGTATTTTTCGGATTGTTTTTATTTTGATTAAAAAGTTAAAAAATAAACAGCAACTTAGCCACGATTTGGAGTTCCAACGTGATGCTGGGTGTTAGCCCGACATTTCGTTACCTCTGGTTGTTTATTTCTCCAAGGGGGAATGCTCCCGGCGCTGTCCTTATATACCTACTTATCTGTTGGATTTTGAAGAGAGGATTTAAGGTAGTTTGAGCTAAATATCATTTTACTTAGAAAGGGTGAGGAGAGGAGCCGTTTGGATGGGATCAAGGGGAGCTAGGATTGGTGGCTGGAAGAGGTTATATGGAACAATAGTCTACTCAAAGCTGTGATAGAGAGAGGGACATGGTCGGAGATCGAGAAAGTAGAATGTACTTGGGGTCGAATGGGCTCAGTACGTGTAAATATCGGGATGACTTCCTCTGAATCTCAATAACATCTTCCATTAACCGATCGATTACTGTAAGTAATGAGGAATGATGAAAAAAATGATCACTGGTATAGAATAAAAGATGTGTATTGCAATAGGAAAATATTTTAATGTCACTTTTTTCAGCGGATAATCAGGGAGAAGAGAAATAACTATGATAGTTATCTTCTTCTACGCGTACATATGTATCATTCAGAAGCTAGGCGTAGTGATTCAGATTTGCGCTAATAGATGGCAAGCGATCTCCTATTTATCCAGAGTCAACTGCAATCCGCCTCAAAAATTATCAAGTTTATGTGGCGGCATGTAGATGACTCTGCATGTACCTTCTCCTATCTCTTTCAGTATTTGTAACTGACATATGTCGCGGGCGTAAGTGTACTTCAAAATTCAGGAATCGCAGGAGAAACTGCTTGATAACAACTCGCTCGCTTCACTTCTAAAGTTGTATACAAATTAGTCTTTGAAATTTTGCAATTTTTGTTCAAAATCTCCTGTATATAAAAAAGAAAGTGTGAATGTGCGGTCACTTATAACTACCCAACCACTGTACGGAATGACGTAAAACTTTGTAACATGATTCCATATGTTACTCGGAAGGATTATAGGTACTTTTGTTTATCTAATGGTCTCCAGTTCGACTCCAACGAGTAAAAGCGTTTCCATAATAAATACATGTAAAGTTCGTATTTCTGGCATTGGCAGGCATTTTTCCTTTGCATATTTAAATTAGTAATAATGGTTGTACAAAGTCGCAACGAAGACCATTGGAATGAAAAAGAAATAAACCTTCTCATTATAGCAATTTATTTTTGTTTTTCAACTGATTTACTTTAAATAAAAAAAAAACAATCATAAAATTGCTGAAAATTCAGAGTTTTTGGTACGCTGCCCTCTTGACGACAAATAGCATTTTTGTAGCAGAACCTCATATGGATATATTTGGTGAATATAGGCCCAGAACGCATCAATTGAGATAAAAGAATCCATAAGAAATAAATTGTGCGCGATATATATCGATATATTTCAATTGATATTGATAGTATAAAATTAGTCTATTGTTTTTCATACCCGTTGTAATTCAACGGGTACCCACCACTAGTATATTATATATATTGTTTACTTTAGCTAAATATATATAGTTTCCTTAAAAAATATATAGCAGACACAAATGTATATTTAATTATTCACTTTACTCATTATTTATTTTGGCCAATATTTAAGTATGCTTCATCTGGCTGCGCAACTTTTATCCAATGAAATTAGGTACTGAGTTGCATGGGTTGGTCGGGACGTGGGAGAGTATTTAAGGGGGCGTGAGTTTCATCGCTCTCCCGTATCTGTTTCCGCTGTCCACAGTTGGTCACGACGGGGGAGGGGGTCGGAGGAAGAAGAGCCTGGCTCAGCTGAGGGGGTTGGGAGGAGGAGGAGACCGGCAAAACAAACTGCTCATGGGGTGTGTTAAGGCCATGCAAGCCCCCCCTCCCCCAGTTCAGTTCTGAGAAGGGAAATCCCTTTGGAGGAGTGAGGGGCGAAGTGAGGGATCGCGGAGTAAACGCCACCTGAGAAAACACATCGCCCTTCCCTTCCCTGTTTGTGCTCCGTGCCCTTTGCGGGGGCGGGGGCGAAGGGGATGGGGCTAAAGGAGGGTTGAGTTTGGCGTTTGAAGGCACGTCTTCGTTCCCTTTCCCCCCCACGCACGCACCGGAAGGAGCGGTATCCTAGGCAACGCCCTGCGCAGCCGCGCACCACCACCAACATTCTCACCCCTCCCCCCCCAATCCCTTCCTCGACTTGTGGAATGAATATTTGTTGTGTCAACAAACACCTCCTCTTCTGCGAGATGCAGCGCCTCCACCCGGACGCGCGGACTACTCCGGAAACACACCCGCCGAGAAAAGAGGTGACTTCTCCTCTCTGGCCGTCCCTGTGATCTCTCGCTCAGGACTCTTTGAATAAAGGGGGCTCAACATCATCCAGGCCCCTGGCCAGCTGACGGGACGGTTTTACATTCCACTCGGTGTCTCGTAATACCCTTTAAAGATGACAGCGGGCCATGATATCGCTCGAGGGTGGCCGAGACGGAAGGCGGGGAGAGATATCGAGAGACATTTACATCCACTGACATCTGAATCTAATTTCAAGGCTGTTATCCAAAAGTAACAGCCTTGAAATTAGGAAAAGGTTTCTCTAAGCTTACATATGGAGTGTGGCATTATGTGAAACGTGGACTCTGGGGCAGGAGAATAAGAAGAGACTAAGCTCATTCGCATTATAGACGTATGCTTAAAATTAAGTGGACAGATAGAATATCTAACGAAGAAATACTAAATAAAATGAAGGAGAAAAGAAGCTTATGGCAAGCGATCCTTGACCGAAAAGTCCAATTTATAGGGCATATAATGAGACATGGGTGGATCCTATTGACAATCCTTGAGGGACATGTTAACGGAAAAAGGCCCAGAGGAAGATCACGGCTCAAGTTTGTAGACCAGATAATGAGGGATGCCCGATGTAAGAGCTACGAGCAACTGAAAAGGAAGGCGGAGATACGTGAGAAATGGAGAGTGCTAACCAGTCAACCTGCTGCCAACCAATCTTCGGATTGACTACCAGAGGAAGGAGGACATCTGGACATTTTCACCGCGAATGGAGATACGCTATTATGTTTCCTGGACGAAACCCTTTTGATGCACCAAATTTATGAACTAAAGTAAATTAGGGAAAAGTTTGAATGCTAATACTCAAGAAAAACACCTATCACACCTGCATATCGAGGTCATTTCTATGTTATTAATTGGGCCGGATTAATGTCTGTAGACGAAGAATTGAAGGCCCCAGTACCATTACGTATCGTCAACGTATACAACCTTAAATAAATTAATGCTTTTCAGTAGGTATTCACGCGAATGACAGTTAATAATAATTATCAATAGTTTGAAAATAAAATAAAAAATTTGAAATGTTTATTTGTTACCCATTCAACTTTTGGGAGCACGGCAGCCATTTTTTCAAATACGGATTTCGCGAACTTTTGATAATTTTGATGTTTACTAAATTTAATACAATGAAACCATACAAATTCAGAAATTTCCTTTTATATTTCTTATTTTCCTTTACATTTCGTTATTGTTAAAGTTGAACTTGAGGTCAATGTATTTTTCTCCTCCAAAACTGGTCTAAGACTCGAGAAAGCTGTACGTAGAGGTACAGTCTCAAATGTATTTTCCCGTGAGCTTGAGAGTTTTTTATTTTCATTTTTCTGTACCAAAGCATATTTCATCGAGATTAATGTTGAATTACTGTACGAATAAATTTCAGTAATTTTAAAATAATTTTTCTAAAATTACTTCCGATTTCATTTTTTTTATTTTTAGCTATAATTATGATGGTCAGCCCCCTAACAGGCTTATATTTATTTTTCCAAGTTACCAAAGAAAAATGCGATACCATAATGAGAGGAATATTACTTCTTACAGAATATGGGGTGTGTAGCGTGGGTTTATGCCTGGGAGGGAATGTAGTGACCAGCTTATCGCGCTTCAGCAAGTGATAGAAAAATGTATGAGTGTCCGAAATATAGTGTACTGTGCGTTTGTCGATTCAAAGAAGGCATATGACAGAGTAAATAGAAAGAAATTGTGGAAGGTTTTGAGAGACTATGGAGTGAATGGGCATTTATTGAATGTCATGATGGCGATGTATGACAATAGTAAGGCAAGTGTAAGAGTTAACGGGGATCTAAGTGATTGGTTTGTAATAAATCGGGGTGTACAGCAAGGATGCGTAATGTCTCCATGGCTGTTCAATGTATTTATGGATAAATGTGTTAGAGATGCATGTAGTGAAAACGACTGTGTTTTGATTGGAAATGTAAACGTGCGAGTTCTTATATTTGCGGATGATGATGTTTTGACATCAGAGAGTCAAGAGGGATTACAGAAGCTCCTATAAGTTTTGTGAATCAACAGAGAGAATGGAATTAAGGGTAAATGCGTGCAAGACTCAAGTAGTAGTTTTTGATAAGGAGAATGGGGAGAATAACTGTATGATGAGGGCAAATGGTGAAGTAATTGAACAAGGGAATGATTTTGTGTACTTTGGTAAGATGTTTGCGTAAGATGGACGGATAGATGAGGAGATCAAGAGACGTGCGAATTCTGGAAGGAAAGTGGTAGGTGGTATGTGGAGCATATCAAGGAATGAGTGCCTGTCTAAGGAAGCGAAAATTGCCGTATACAAAAGTGTACTTCTCCCCACTTTGTTGTATGGTAGTGAAACATGGGTATGTCAGGATAGGCATAAGAGTAGACTAAACGCCGTGGATATGAGTTTTCTGAGGAGTGTTTGCGGCAAAAGTAGGATGGATAGGGTCAGGAATGAGTGGGTAATGAATGAGTGTGGGTTAGATGCTCCAGTAATGGACATGTATGAAAGGAGTGTGCTTCGTTGGTTTGGCCATGTTGAGAGAATGGGTGAGAGTCGTTTAAGGAAACACATATATAAGAGTGAAATGAATGGTGTGAGAGGTAGAGGTAGGTCGATAAAGTTGTGGTTGACTGTGGTTGAGGAAATTCTTAGGAGGAGGAATATTAGGAGTCTGAACAGGAGGGCGTGTATGAAGCAGTGTAAGGGGGTAAATAAAGCAAAAGAGATTTGCAAGGATAGGTCAGTATGGAGGAAATTATCGAAGCAGAGTTAGGTGTACAAATATTTATTTATGAGTGAAACTTGGTGACTCTGCCTACCCGGAAGGGAACGGCGTGATTGGTATGCATGTGTTAAATATCCACTCTTGCGTTCGAACTAACCCGATCACGATTCATTCACAATGATTGAAATTTAGTGGCTTGTATTCCAACATTGTCAACTGCCGATAAGGGATGACATTCATTCTTTATATCCATTTTGGAATGAGAATTTTGTTCATAATGGTTTCACATATTCGTGATTATGTCCTTGAACAATCACTTCTAATAATCTCCACCATGTCGGACATTTCTGTAACATTCGCCTCTCAGAAATATATATATGTGGACCCCAGAAGTCAAGGGGTCTAAGTGACATTAAAATAAAGTTAGGTACAGGAATTGGATTTGACAATATAAATCTTTTAGGTGGTAAAGGGATGCAAGTGATTTTCTTGACAGGTGATGCTATCTAGGGTAATGCCTCTTAACTACTTAGCGGGTTGTACCAAACATTTTCAACTTTGACTTAAGTTTTCTCAAAACAACGATTTTGTTACTTAGACCCCTTTACTTCTGGGGTCCTCATTTGTATTAAGGTGGGCCACTTTAATACAAATATGTTTCTAAGAGGCGACTTCAAAGCGGCATGAATATAATTTTATCCATTATCTGAATACTCGTTGAAAATATGCCCTCTGTAGGATATGAACGACAATTTAAGCCATTCAACGGCAGAAATATATTTGCAGGTATAACTTGATTTACACGGTGTGTAATGCGACAATGGGAAAAAGCCGGGAATAAATTATCATTCCTTTTATATAATTGTAATTATCTCAGTAACTTTTCATTAGAAGCAAAAGCTCCCGGAAAATTAAATTAATATTTAATAGATGGACGGACCTAATGTGTGAGTCATTACATAATTTATGCGATGATTGAAGTCATTATGTGGCAATGACATATGTAGAAATGGCGATCGAGTTGGTTTCTATGGCAACAAGAAAGTCTTCATCAAAAGAATGTCCGTGGTGAAAGACTGCATATTTTCAATCCTAAATTTTGGGTTTAATAAGGTTACGCATGTCATCAGCGAAATCAGATTTAAAGAAATCATTTAAACAAAAATTTGGAATTAAGTGTTTAATTTGACTAACGTGGTCCCGTGGAGCATACTAAATTGAGTCTTATCGGGTTAAATCAATCAAGATTGAAATTACGCTGGACTAACCAACCATTAGTACGTCTGTAGTGGGTAGTTCTATTTATTATAAGAAATTATGCATCGTTTTGCCTATCCTGCGAGCCGAACCGTGGTTGAGTGGCATGTATGTATGATGACACCAGCGATGACACCGTGTATAATGACACGAGCGATTAAAATGAGCTGGATAATGCAAAGAGAGGAATTTGCGGATTTGAATTACATTGAATTACATTTGTCAACAATCTTGGAGGTCCCAATTTTCAATCCTTAAGGCCCAAAGGGTTTTTGCCAAATGTCATACGTCTTTCTTACAGCTATCATGTAACTACTAATATATTAAGCCCTTTCCCACTCATGATGCACGCAGTATAAACCGATTTTCAGGTCCCGCTGTCTTTATTTGCTGCTCACTGCGCACCGTATGAAGCTTTTGCCTGGAAAATTTCCTAATAATGCTCCATTTGGCTATTTCGTTGGTTCGGAGGGAAACTAAATACTAATTTTCCCCTGCAAGTCATTCCTCCTCAGTTGCGAGTAAAAAATGAAAAAAATTAATGGAAAAAAATGAGTATGGGAATGAAATTCCGCCATTGGTGTTATCTTCGTGTACTATAACAATTGAACACCATCGTGGCTAAGATAGTGAAAATTTAAAGCTAAGTTTCAAAATCAATCACCAAATATACGAGACAGCGAGAGTAGAACCTCTCAAGACCACGGTCAATATCAAAAGAGACCGTTAGCGGTTTTCGTCGTAGGACGGGAAGTTCAGACGGTGGGAGAGTGGAAAGGGTGAGCAGAGGAAAAGAGGCGATTTGTTACCTCGGAGGGGAAGTTTTCGGCAGGGTCAAAAGTGAAAGTTACAAGGGGGAGTAAGGGGGAACAGTTGCTTGGCAGCCTTTGTGGAATGTGAACACATGCGGTGTAGAATTGCAATTGGAGATTAGGAACTGCTTTTCATCTCCGATCGCGGATTTCTGGTTTTTGCCTTTGTGCCCAACACTACAAATTCTTCCCGAAAAGAATTCAGTGAACTTTTTCTTGTGCCTTAGCACATCCTCGTAGTCTTCCGTCTCCAACTGCTATATAAACGAGAGAGGATCTGGTGAGGGGAAGTGGCGGCAGGACGTGGCAGGCAGGACTTGCTGGCAGGAGATGCTGAATCGCGGAGATGGCTGGAGTTCACGATCGTCGTTGGTGCGACAGATGTCGTTAGTGATGTCGTCTGTTAGATGTCGTCTGTGGCGGGACGCGCAAGGGCGCGCCTCGGGCAAATCCTTCGGCCAAGTCCGGAGGATAAATAGTCCGCAGAGGATAAATTGTCCAAAGAGGGAATAAAACGGGGGTATGTTCAAAAAATGCTACACTTCTATTATTCCATCTGTAATTAATTTCTTAACACTATTCCTCCTTAAAATATGCCCAATCCAATTAGTCTTCCTCTTTTTAATTTCTCTCAAGATACTCCTTTCTTCCCCAATCCTCCTCACCACCTCATCATTCCCAACTCAAAATCTTTCCACCCAATTCTCTCCATTCGTCGCCACAGCCACATCTCAAAGCTTTTCAAGTACTTTTCTTCTCTCTTCTTCAAGGTCTACGTTTCGCATCCGTATAGTATTTTACATCCTGGAAAACTATGGAGAGGCAAACATATTTTTTATTTAATCATTAATTCAAAGAACCTCCAATTTTTGAGCTGCTGCAATATGCCATGAAACGCGATGTATCTGTTAACTAAACTGAAATGGCATCTCTCCAGTTTCATCTTCATGCTCTTTGGCTTTGATTGAGTTGAAACTCGGTTTGTCATGTTGCATTTTTCTGTATTTTTCGACGACTGATGCAAAAGTAACGTAACCCGAGACTATTTGATTGCCTGAATGAAAGAGACATTCTGGTAAAGAAGAGACGCGCGAATAATGGCTATTCGTTGAATGTTGCTTCCTTTCCCTAGTGGCGTAACCTCGACAATCTATATCTCAATACTGCCCCGCTAGCCGGCGCATCGCTGAGTGACAGGGGGTGTTGGGACACCAGCCGTGTAAAAAATTAAAGAAGGCTTTTAGAAGGTGAAATGGTAAAATGTATTTTGGGAGTGTTGAGAGTTTGGATCAGAGCTCAGTTTCTCTCATGGTCACTGTCATACTGTGTGTGTGAAAGAATGAGCTTTTGAACCCATCTGCTATTGCAATGCATCACTCTTATTTTATCACTTCTGTCAGACAAAACGATGTAGTGCTTCTTCAAAATGACATTCTCTGTGTCGCACTGAGACGCACAAGTCTCAATATCTGGAGCAAAAAATGCCCAGTGTGGAGCTTCCGAGTCTCTAGGGGTTCCTAAATATTAAATTATACGCTTAGTGATGAGTTTATCATTAAAATCAATTGAAAATGATACTCTGCTATTTTGATGACAGTTAAGGGGTCGAAACCACAATTGATTATGCTAAATAGACCACCAAGTGGCATGATAAAAACACATGGGCAAGTTTATGAGTAATATCAGATGCATGGCATTATGTAAAACATCCTCATATAAACGCACGTCAGCAATCGCACCAACACTCACATACACTTGTACAAAACTTGCAAATTCCCCCCTCATTCCTCCCACAAGGTTGTTCCCTGGGTCTGCTCTGAGTATATGACGTAGCGATGGACAGTAAAGTGTATTGTCGGCGGTTGCCAGTGACAGCTGGCTCTCATAGCAACAAAGGGATTTGGGTGCGGTGGAAAACGAGCGAGCTTCTGTGAAAAGTGCTTTTCGGGAGTTGAAGAGATATGTCGGTGAGGGAAAGACAAAGACATGGAGATGCTTCTGGTTTGAAAGAAATGACTGATCTTTCCTTGTACCCTCAGTTATTCATTATTTATCGACAACCATCAACAATGGCCACTCACACAAAGTTGGCTCTCTGTTAATTTTTTTCTAGGCAGGGTTAGGCCACCTCTCGTGGCCATACAAAACTTTCGTCGTCAAGCAAATGACTACGGTTAACGGTAGAATAGCAATGGCTACACATTAAGGATGTTACAATGTTACTCTGTGAGTAAAAACTAATCCATACTAGATTCTAGTGTTCGGTTTGTCTTGTTAAAAAAATTCTCCTTTCGCTGATAATGTGCGATAGCTATTGGAAATCAAAATAAAGTCTCTAATTTGTAGATTATCCTACGAATATATTTTTATTAGCACCTTTTTTAGTCATCGGAGCCGACCACATGGAATTACTGTATTTTTTCTCAGTCATGGCACTAATTAGCTATCACCTCAAGAATATAAAGTGATAAGATGACCATATTTTATTTTTATTAAATTTTTCAGGCGTTTTCCCTTCTTACAAACAGTTTATTAGATAATAAAATATTTATTTTCCCCGCGTTATTGTTTTTCTCCCATCAACAACAAGGAGAGTGGGAGAACAACAACAAGGCCGGCCCCGGAGGCGGTGGGGTTAAGTCCTCGCCAGCTGAACTGAGGGTCACGGGTTCGAGTCCCGCCTGGGTGGGTTTTTCCAGGGCATGGATGTGTGTCAAGTTCTGTTGGTCCGGTCCCTGGAAAATCTGATGACAGGCTTAGCAGCCTATCTGGATTCCAGGGGACATACGGGCCAACAGAATCGTCCGGCAAAAAAAATGCAATTTTTTGCTCCACATGCAAGAATATCCGCGTGGGAAAGTAACATTTTATTTTTCATATCAGATAGATGAAACAATTTTGTGTTAGTTGGCAGGCTTAGAGTAAAATGTCATATAAGTCGTCTTTTTACAATGGAACGAACATATATCACTAAAAGTCAATCAATCTGTCCCTGAATGGAAAAAACAAAGTTTGATAGTGCTTATGTACTCTTACGTCCGTATTCATCGATCCCAGCTGGAGTGCGGAACTAATAAGGCTATTTTAAATTGCCACCATGATTGTTTGATTTTATATCAAAGATTCCTTGCAGTAAACTATTACGAACTACTAAATTAAAATGCTCGTATCTTAGCTATAGCTCTACAAGTCGATTAGCCACGTTAGTCACCACTGTTTTTGAATTATCGTTCGCTGTTTAATTGTGATATGCTTTTGCATTGCCATGCATCGTCCGTACTTAGTTAAAATGCTTTCTTCAACGGTAAGTTGGAGTAAATAGGTGAAAATCATCATTACAATAAACGTGAAATGGTTGCCATGGTTTTTCCTAGTCCAATGGATTTATTTCGTGGTTATAGCTCTCTCGCTATTTTTTATTCAATCGCATTTTTTTTTTAATTTTATTATTTTTTTAGATAATAATAATAATTCCATTTTACAAAATAGTTTACATGCTGTAATTTCCCTTTGCATTTGTTACAAAAAAATTGCAACTAACAATGGAATATTTATACTTTTTTCTGGTCATTAATGATTCATAAATATAATAATCAGATATGAATTTACATATTTACCTTTAAACAAAAATTACTTTTTAATATAAAGGACAAATATGCTTCATGAGCAAGTATTTCTTCAATAACACATTTTAAAAGCATTTTTCTAACCTTAAAAATGATAAATTTTCAGTCTGGTCCTGCTAAGCTAATGCTTATCAGCAGGTTCCAAAATTGTGGTGTAATCACATATCCGATTATTACAGTTACAGGAGTAAGTAAAATTTAGAAATTAAATTGTATATTTTGGTAATTAATAGTTTCTTCACAAACTCAGTTTATGTATCACTGTATGTATAAGTAATTATAAATATGAATATTTTGCCATTATCATTTTCAATATTTAAGAATTGCCTAAGCATAGAAATGAGTTTACTAAAAAATAAATAAATAAAGTTGCCCATACAATGAATATAGATTTGCTAAAATATAAACTTCCCATTTAAATACATAATTACACACACATGTATTAATACATGTAGATACAATGCACACACCATTAAAGTCGCGTTTTTTCCTATCGTTTTAAATCCTTCATGGGGGAAAAAATTGGATACTATTAACTTCGGAGTTCTTTTGTAGGAATTGGCGGGGACCAGGTGATAGTATCCAGCATAGTGCTCAACTAGTATATCATTAACTATTATATCAGCTAGAGATTTTGTATTATCTGGGTAATATTTTCCTGGTTTGCGAACAGAAGATAATATTATACCGTATTAATAATAATCTCGTAAACTTACCGACTGTCTGATAAATGTACAAAACCCGATCTTCCAGCGAACTTTCAGATAACGAAAAGACAACATCTCCGCGTGGTTAATTGTGGCTTCTCCCGGAATTATTAATATTTGTGAACCAGGTCTTTTGGTCTTAAAGTGATGAATGTTCTTTGCTAAAGGGCCAGAGGAAAAAGCGAGCTTAAAACTCATTTAAAAGCAGCCCTAACATACTTCTTCAGAGTGCCCTGCTTGTCGCATTGAAGGTGAATGGCAGGAGGTCCAGTTTCACCTGAAATTGTTACTATTTGGTTAAGATATCACAGAAATATTGAGTATTAGTTCATTCTAAATCTGTTTAAAATCCAACTATGCATTACTATACCAATACATGCTTACTTAGACATTCAATAGCCATGCCTACGTGAAGCACACCAAACGTGGTGCCATTAATAATTGGCAGATTAATACGAAATAATGAAATATCAAATGAGCGAATTAGCTACTTCACCTGTCAAGTACCCTAATCATAATGCCTTAATCGCAGCCATTTTCTGAATGCCTCCGTGAAAAAAATGGCGCTTAAAACCTGTCTGTTTAACTATATATCCACCAAATATGTCCCTCGTAATCTAAACAACACAGCCAATCGTGTTTCAAAAAATAATTTCGAATTCGGTAGCAAATGCATCTGCCAGGAACTTGCTAAGAAGACGGCATAACTGATGTCTTATAGACTTAATTTTGATGAGGAGGAGAATAGACACAAGGTAGAAGGAGAAAAGTTGATTTTACGAAGTATTGACAAGGTATTCAAATTTTATTTTAATGTAATAATTTCTCTCTCTTTGCCCCTTTTTCGGAAAAATATTTCTTCAGGAGTAAAGGGTAAGCTTTTGATTGCTGATTATGATCATTTACCCATCAAGAGAAAATTGAAACAGAGGCGTTCCTTTATTTTTTATTCCTTCACCATCAAAATTGTGCAAAAATAGTTCCGCCCTTATTGACGTCTTTTTAATCCTTGACTAATGTCAGGTGGGAAAGTGATTCTGAGTTTTTCACGGAATCGTGGGTAGATTATTCGGGGAAAGGATCCTTACACTCGGGAGTTGCAATTAGGGCGCTATTACGCGCTCAACGAGCACACATTTCAGAATTAAGTATAGGGCGAGAATTTGCCACAACAATGATTAGAAAACCCCAGGAAGTCTTCTCCAACCCGTGCAGTAAATGGACACTGAAAACTCTGTCGCAGTAAATTTCAGAGGAAACTGAAGCGACTATTACACTAAAATTTGGGCCGTAGTCAGATGAATGTACCCACGCAGAATCATAGAATTCTCTTTAAATGATAGATAGAGAAGTATAACTGCCAATCATGAGTGATAAGGCTGACACAAAGCGGTCTTATGCTGTCATTTAGAAAAGACTGTTTACAAGAGAAGACGGTATGCCTTAAACCAAAAATACAGAAATGACGGCGCCACCTCTACGGTATCATACGGAACAATTTCATGCGTTAGCGAAGGAATGTTTGGATAATATTGTTTGGAGACACGTTTGGGAAGTAAACGACGCCATTAAGATTGGAAAAAAAATCGAAACCAAAATTGAGGTGTCGCTCATTTTTAGAAAAATGTAATGGAGTTAAGAGTAGTAATATGACGAGGAAAGGCGATAAGATGAGAAAGGCATTTTAAATAAAGCGGTGAGGACTCGTAAAATGGAGCCAGAAACCTCGGAATGATTGCTTAGTTAAGGTCGAAGTCGTCTGAAGGTGGCGCCATGTCGAGAGTAGAATTGGACAGGTGAGAGAAATAAACGATGAGGCGAGAGAGCGGACAACTATCGGCTGAATAAATTATTAAAGAACTCGAAAGAAGAGCGGGAATCTTTTAATTTCGAAAGCGGGAACCGCGTGGACGTGTATGGGAACGGGGCAGATTTTGAGAGGTCTTGCGGATGGGATGGGGAGAAAATGCACGGGCCAGAAGATGCGGTGAGCACGGGCTCCTAACAGCAAGACCACGTGGTTTCATCCCCTTATGAATGTCGTGATCGTCTTGCGACCTTCTTTCGCGATATCCTTTCGCGAGTAAATACGAAAAGTAATACTCTGAATCATTAATATACACATTGGATTGTTATCTCGTCACCAAAAACTCTCGTCTAGAATTCCGTAAACAAACAACTTTTTGGAAAGTGGTGCCGCCTAGTGATGAAAGACGGAAGTTCAAATATAAATACAGTCGATAGTTTGTAAATAAACACGTCTCACTGGTTTTACCATGAACATGCATGGGTTTTATTTACAATTAATCATAATGCAGTGGATACAAATGTAGTACTACGCGCAGGACGTAATTATACACTTTTTTAATATCGTCCAGTCTTCAGGTATATTTAATTCCTCTCAAAAGTTAATTACACAAATGCACAATTAACTCTTTAGCGCTTCGTGAATATTGCTATACGAAAATTTAATGATAATGTGAAGTGACTTCATGAGTATTCCCAATGGCCATCATTGCAGTGTAGGCAAAAAGGAATGCACTTACCGCCGCCTTGAACAGATTCTTATTTTTCAATCCAAGTCTCCTATTTTGGGTCCTCGTAGACATATACCCTGTTTTGCAGCCTGGTACGAGGCAAATTCTGTTTAAACAAAGCATTCTAGATTCTCTATTTAAGCCAAACGGGCTTATTGCATTCAAATTAGAATCAGAGTCTGGCAAACATCGTCGTCGGTACACGAAGGACGTTTCAGAAACCTCTTACACATTTCCTGTAATAGATAATTCCTTTCTAGCATTTAGAAAGTAACTTTTAGATCATAAAAATAGCAAGATATAATTCAAAGCATCAAGTAATTCATATATCCTCGATCGTTATTGAATATTCACCACAGTCTCACGTTAGCAACAATAAACTACGTCTATTTACAATAACAACTGAATAGACTAATCGAAGTGACGCCAAAGACTGGGTGAACTAAAAATGGAAATTTAGGCAACACGTAGCCTAGGCAACAATTCCAAACATCTAAATCAGTAATGTAATGTAATAAGTAATCATATATGCTCGTGGGTAATTTTACGTGTAGGTGTGCGTGCATTCGCACATTTTGTCTTTTTCACGCGATGCCATTCAAAACAATCTATTCTTTCATTTTGATTTTCACTCGATGGTATAGCTCGCGAAATACGACCTGTGGACCGGAACATTTTCATTGAGTCGATTCTCATTTTTTTCGAGGACTCAAATTTCGAGGAATTCTGGACTAGCCTCAGTATTACCTTTACCCACAAGTGCGCGCAACTGTAATAAATCCTTGGGGGAAAAATAATTTGCCTTGACTGGGAAACTCGAATCCGGGTCCATAAGAGAGAAGGACATCTGCATAACATCTGTGGAATCGAAAGGTCCGGGTTCGAGTTCTGGTCGCGGCGAATGGTTAATGCTCTATGGTTTTTCGTTATTCGCTTCTCTATTATTGGGACGATAGGTATTTTTAAGTTTTTTAAATGGAATATTTTATACTCAGTTATTTTCAATGCTTAAAAAAACTTTGTTTCTCTTTGGCCGGAATTGAAGGAAAATCGCGTAATATTGGAGACGGCAAATCACAAACCTCCGATTTTGTGTTCTTACAGCGGACTCGTGGAGTATTGTGTCGTACCGTGACAACGGCGCCGCCAAAGTGTCCGTGACGAAAACGGCTTTCTCAAAAAATGGGCCGACACTTGAGCTGGTTAAAGAAAAAAGAATGAAAAAAATGTAGGGGACAGGTAGAAGATAAAGTGTCACTTGGGATCTTATGGGCCAGCGTGCGGTAAGGGGTGTTGGAGCGTCATCTTCTCCAAGAACGCCTTCGTTCCTGGATTTCCAAGAGCGTCCCATGTCAACGGAACAGTGTTTCATTTGCTAATGAGTAAGTGTTTCAAGAAACTATTTCTGTTAGAATACAGAATAACTCTTCACGTCATATTGAACTTAACGTAGTTATTACACGACCGGTACTGCTGATAGTTATACCCAAACTCGTATCCTTTCGGATTTGTAGAAAGTTTTGCGAAGTTTTAAACGTCTGTGGTTGGATTTACGGTCCGAGAAAACATTTCTCCTCTCTTTATTTTAATTCTTCTTCTTCTTAGGTATTCAATCCTTAGATTGGTCTGCGAGAGCAGTCCTCACAGTCGGCTCCCTTTTCGGCTCTTCTTTTCAGTTCCTGGTAGCTGGTGCAGTTCAAATCCTCCAATGACTACCTCCCCTTCAGTCATTCCTTCTAGTATCGTCTTTATCAAGCTCTAGTGCCTCATAATGTGCCCTTACAAGTCCTTTCCTCCTTTTCCTTATACTTCTCCATATGTCATTCTTTTCTCCGATTTTCTGATAAACTTCTTCATTTGTTATTTTATCTTTCCAACTGATCTTGAGCATCCTCCTGTAGTACCAGATTTCAAAACACTCAAGTCATCTTTTCCCTTCTTTCCCTATTTTTCAGATTTCACACCCATATAGGGCAACACTCCACACGTACGCTTTTTATAACTTCTTCCTCGTACACAACTTGAGAATGTTTGTAGTGCAGTGTCGTTTAATACAAACTATTTTTATTATTTATAGTAATTTTTCATCTACTTATGCTTTTTACTCCACTCGGGCTGGAGTTATGAAAAAAACACGAGATAATACGACAGAAAAATATGAATCCCCGGAATTGCTTTCTACCTACTTTCGGATTTGTGGTATCTCCTCTTGTCCTCTGATGTCATGAACTGCGTGAATACATAGGTGCCGATGGTGCACGTACGTTTGCCTGTAAATTAAAATGAAACAAATATCAAGAAGAGTTAAAATGATGGAAAAAATACCCTATATCTGATGGTACGGTGTGTTGGTCTGTGAGTTGAGATGTTTTTTTAGTATCCTCATGCTAGGGACGTTAAAGCATCACTTTTGCTGACGCTTGGATATTTTATTTACTCATATGCTCCACCGAAATTAAAATACAGGCACATTTTCATTTATTTTAGTTTTTTTTCCGTGTGATTAAAATAGTTTATTGATTGCACAAATGAGCATCCAGGGTTGAGAAATTATCAGCCAGACATTACACGCCAGCTGGAACCTGTAGACCCTCCATGGTTACTCTGGTGTGCTCACGGTTCCCTCTCTTTCTCTATCGTGTTCCAAAACGCAATAAAAAAGTGTTGTATGGGACGTGCCACACTTCCTACTGGTGGCTTACATGGTCTGCCGTAGACGTAGAAGTTCCACATGTAGGTCATTAAATTTGTCTCTTACGGAGATTCGTATCCCATGTGAATATCAACTGGGCTGGATATGCGATGTTGCTCAAATCAGATAAAAAATTAACTCTGTACAATGTGTCATATGGAATATTCATGAAGGAATCTTCCAGTGTTAAAATATAATTCTCTGAAGTTGTCCACTTAAATTTAGGGTGCTCTAGGAAATGGTTATCCACTTGGTGTTAAGGTGAGCACACGATGAGCTAGCTTGGCAACAGAGCCCTCTCTCTATAAGGACTTGACTGTCAACTAAATGTGGAACGCTCACTAGAAGGTCAATGCTCATAGTCATCTCCCTAAGGACGCATTCCGTCAATTAAAAACTAGCACAGTTGAGCGCATGCAAACATTTCAAGAATGACGCTCACGTTTTCCCCTTCATGGGCGCAGTTGATAAATAACAATAACGAGAGGGCACACCTTATGGAGAACCGTGATCGCACACCAGTTTATCCTAGCCAGCAGGAGTGCAATTCACAGGATCGTCCTTGGTTCGATTCCCGGTCGAAGAAACCTTTTCCGTCAGGCAGTGTCCAGTGGTTAATTAGTATATTTTTTCAGTCCGCATGGATTTGCATCGGAAGAAAAATCACGGGTTTTCCGAGATCGCAAAATAAGGAATCCCCTCAAATCGCGCCCTCATTAAAAGGAGACTTGCGTGCGGAACTTCGCCTCGTCCCGCGACAGTGGCGCCGCCAATATGCTTCTGGTATATAAAAAAACTGCGTGTTTTAAAAAAGAGACCGACACATGAGCTTGTTATATTGAAAAAAAACAAGAACAAGGAATCGAGAAGGAAATAATAATAATAAAAAAAGAGTCTCGAGCGCGAAGGGAAAAGGAAGAAGTGTCGCTTGGTGTCTTTCGGGCCGGCGTGTGTGTGTGTGTGGCAGGGGGTGTTGGAGCGTCCTTTTTTTCGAGACTGGAGAGTGGGGAGTTGGAGTGGAATTGGAGAGGGTGGGGGAAGGGGACGGTTTGGTCCGTTGGAGGCTTTCCGCTTCGGTTAAACATGAAGACACGGGAGAAGGGGGGTGGGGGAGTCGATGGGGGTGAGAGCGAGGGAGGGAAGAATGAGGAGTGGGGCGTTTTTTAGAGAGAAGGAATGGGAATGTGAGGGGTGTGGGAATGTAGGGAGGGGAGAGGGGAAGGAACGGCGGGCGGGCGGGTAGGAAGGGATAGGGCCCCGTGTACATAGGTTGGAGGCACGGCTCTGGTGGGGGTTGGGCGGATAGGGGAAGGCGAGTGGAGTGGTAGTAGTTAAGCGAGCTGTGGAACACGACGGGACATGGTGTTCGGCGATAAATTCCCCGGCGGGAGAGAGGGTGGGTTCACCCCCTCCCCCTTGCTCCCCCGCCCATCCCTCCAATCCACCCGTCCATACACTCTCGATGAAGGGCCCCCGATAAGGCCCCCTCGGGCCCCCACCTCCCCATCTCCTCTCACTCTTACTCAGGTGAGAACGAATTAGGGGAGGGGGAGGGGAGGAAAACTGGCCATGGGGATGGAGGGGAGAGGGTAGGAGAGGCCGCGTTCCCCACCCCCTACCGCGCTCCGCTCCCCACGGTCATGATCTCATGCTTAATGTGATGACTCTCCTCGGGTTCACACGTGCGTATGTATGTATTTGCAATCGTAGACGCTAAACGCTTAGATTGCGTCCGAAATTGCAGCATTCAATATCGATTTATTCTTCCATCGATCCATGTCTTCGCAACGTAAACAAATCCACCATTAATGAAGTTACGTATTTCTATTCTCCTTAGGAATACCCATCTTTCCCTCGATACATGTCTTCGCAACGTAAAGAAAGCCGCCATTAATGAACTTATACATACATGCCAATCACGCAGTTCCCTTCCGGGTTAGGCAGAGTCACTAAGTTTCACTAATAAATACATGTTTGTACACCTAACTCTGCCTCAATATTTTCCTCCATACTGACCTATCCTAGCAAACCACTCTTGCTTCGTTTATCCCCATACACTGCTTCATACACGCCCTCCTGTTTTAAAGACTATTTAAATATTCCTCCTCCTAAGAGTTTCCTCAACCATATTCAACCACAACTTTCTCGGCCTACCCCTACCTCTCACACCATTCATTCTACTCTTATATATCTGTTTCGTTATTCTACTCTCATGCATTCTCTCTACATGGCCAAACCAACGAAGTACACTCCTTTCATACACGTCCATTACTGGAGCATTTAACCCACATTTATTCATGACCCACTCATTCCTGACCCTATCCATCCTACTTTTGCCACAAACACTCCTCAGATAACTCATACCCACGGCGTTTAGTCTACTCTTATGTCTATCCTGACGTACCCATGTTTCACTACCATACAACAAAGTGGGGAGAAGTACACTTTAGTACACGACGATTTTTGCTTCCTTAGACAGGCACTCATTCCTTGATATGCTCCACATGCTACCTATCACTTTCCTTCCACAATTCTCACGTCTATTTATCTCCTCATCTATTCGTCCATCTAACGCAAACATCTTACCTAAGTACACAAAATCATCCACTTGTTCAATTACTTCACCATTCGCCCTCATCATATAGTTATTCTCCCCATTCTCCTCAAAAACTACTACTTTAGTCTTGCACGTATTTACCCTAAATTCCATTATCTCTGCTGATTCACAAAACTTCGTCAAAAAAACACCGTCGTTTGCGTCCGAAATTGCAGCTCAGCAAGGACGTTCAATATCGATTTATTCTTCCCTTCGATACATGTCTTCGCAACGTAAACAACTCCGCTATTAATGAACTTACGTTGCTGTATTCTCCATAGGAATACCATAGATTATTCAACGCATCCGTCGATTCTACAGTGCATTTGTATTTGAAAGGACGACTTTCGCCGCATATTCGAAGATTTTCTTAAGGCGACGCATCAAACCCACTCGACTGGTCCAATTTGTCGTGATTTTCAACCCCAGTTTTTTTGTTAAAGACTTAAGTCATCATCTTCAAATTTTCAGAAAATATATAGTAGGCCTTTGTTAAGAGATTCTTGTTTCTTAAATATAATAATTTTATCTCGGAGCATTAATAAACCACCGGAAAATCGTGAAGATATGAGGTATATTTTTACTAAAACTAATATTTCGAAAGGAATATCGTAAACAGAGGGAGATGTATCTATACTTCTCCTGTCGGAATGCTAAGTAACAGGTATCATGGCTGCAAGATAAAACCTGTAAATGGTTCTTTTCACCAAGCTAACTCAAAGATTTTTTGCTATGATAAAGTAAATGCTTAGAAAGGACACTAATGGCGGACGTGTCGTGGAAATGGATGTGGAGATCCATAAAGATGGAGCCACGGATATCGAATCGAGTGATCGTTATGGCGCAGAGGACAGTGAGAAATGCATTCAAGTTGTAAACACGTCCAATTACGTTTGTGGAAAGGAATCACATGACCGAAGAACACAAGGAGGTGGCCTCTGTTCAAATTATGCGATCGGGAAATAATTCCTTTCCTTTTCATTTCATTCGAAGCCAAATCGGAATAATATTTAAATTCCGCT
This sequence comes from Ceriagrion tenellum, assembly GCA_963169105.1. NCBI lineage: Eukaryota > Metazoa > Arthropoda > Insecta > Odonata > Coenagrionidae > Ceriagrion > Ceriagrion tenellum. Next base: position 125,903,175 of record OY720642.1, on the reverse strand, counting down.
GTTCTCTTGGACGCTCTAAGTGAACGCTCGTAGGTGCTAGATCCGGGCTATTAGGCGTAACACGTAGGCTTAACTATTTAGCGTTCCACATTTAATTGACTGTGAACGCTTTTGTAAAAATTATGCGCCACTAGGCCACGCAGGCTACCACTTAAAATTCAGCAATAAATTTAATTAAGGTAGGAAATGGTGTAGGACCTCAAAAAGGTGCCATTCTCTCATCTCAGGAAGAGATAGCGAAAGAAAACGGCATTTGAATTCCCTTCATTTATTGGAAGAATGCTTTTTTTAAGACATAGGTGACCTTGTTACACAGATAGTCATATGATACTAATCGCGAGATCACTTGCACCTATAATTGGCTGCTTATCATTTAATTTTGCACGGGTCGAGCCATGTTCTAATGTGAAGCAAGCAAGCACAAAGAATTACTTGCAACAATGCCTTGCCTGTTGCTTCAGGTAACGGTTATTCTGCGGAATTATTTGACAATATGTAGAAACTTTTAAAGCAAAAAACTACCGTAATATGTAATGACAGCGTTTGGTCTGCAATACTTCCTATAATTAGCTTATTTTAGTGAATAATAATTTGTATAAAACTTCTAGACATCTGGGTAATGTATAGAAAGATCAGTAAGTTTACTTTCTTGCTGATATTGGTTACAACGCGACACTAGCATTTCTGTGATTTAAACGATTGGGCACGAATCTCCATCCAAACCCTCGCAGTCAGTGAATGTGGGACGTCGCTATGTGACGTCATTATTTTTAGGTGCTATCTTTGTCAACCGTAGAGGTGGATGGACATGGAGGGCACTTGCTATGCTGTCCGATGCCAGAAGCCGAAGCCAGCCAGCCTAGTTAACACCCATTTTCCTATATCAGCTTGCGGGCCAACGCACGAATCTCGCAATTCTACTATGTTATCCGTTGATAGCTCACTATAAATCAGAATTCTCTGACTCCTTCAGAATGCATTCCCCTTAGATACTTTTTTTATTTAATTAAAGTAAAATAATCCGTATTCCCGACGAAAACTGTTGTAAAATCGATTAGGAACCATAGCACTGAGCAGTCAGTATAAGTTTCGAAAATGAGATGAGACGGATATATTTTATTATTTACACAAGTGGAAGGTAAGCGTTGAAATTCACGGTTATTACGTACTTACTAAATATTTATTCCGAAATTCGTTATTCGGTTATTCGTTATTCGAAACCGGTTATTACGAAACTTACTAAATAATGATAGCAATTGAAATATATCGATATATATCGCGCACAATTTATTTCTTATGGATTCTTATATTTCAATCGATACGTTCTGGGTCTATATTCTTCATATATATATATATATATATCCGAAAGAGGGTCGGCTTCAACAATGCTATCGGTCGTCAAGGGGACAGCGTACCAACAACGCTGAGTTTTCAGAAATTTTATGATTGCTTTTTCAAAATTCAACGCAAATCAATTAGAAAACAAAAATCGATTGCAAGGAGAAGAATGTTTATTCTTTTTTATTTTCAAGGATATTTGTGCTACCATTATTTTTAATTAAAATTTGCAAAAGAAAAAAGGTCTGCATGTCAGGAAAACGAATTTTACACGTATTTCTTTTGGGAACCCTTTTACTCGTTTGGAGTCGAACCGGTGACCATTAGTTAAACAAAAAGTAGCCATAAACCTTTTGATTGACATAATGAATCATGTTATAAAGTTTTACGTCATTCCGTGCAGTGGTTTGGTAGTAATAATTGGCCGCACAATCACATTTTCATTTTTAAAGACAAGAAAAAGATGAAAGGGAGAGAACGAGCGTATCAACGAGAAGTGTCCAGCATTCGGATACAAATGGCGTTCAAGCCATTATGAGGTGGATCCAGCGTAACAAGACGGAATGAATACAGCCATCCACTCGGCGCTAATCGACGCGCCCTCCAATAGTCGTAAAATTTAATAAGAAAATGACTCCTCGGGCACATAATTGCGTGAAGTTTACGGAAGAAAGTTGCCGCGGTTATATGTGAGCCTCTTAAGTTCAAATTCTGGGAATGAAAGCGAAAGTGATGGATTAAGCCGCCAGAGAGAGAAATGATTCGTTTAAATAATAACGGTACGCGTCGATTCGTCGAAATGAAAGCAGAACAGACAAGCTCCAAGAAAAGGCAAAATAATCCCGTCGTCTTTTGCTATTTTTGAGGTCTGCGGTTTTCTCATCCTTTCCAGGACGTAAAACGGACGACTTTATTACTTCTGAACTGCTCGTATAACTTGTAAATATCGCCAAGAGAAAAAATACCAAGGAGAGCGATCGAGCCTCGGACCATTGGCTTTCCGTGCCAAAGCGGGATTACGCTTTCACGTGGCAATTTCAAGGGATTTAATAAATTAACATATAATACCGTAGTTTAAAGGTGGTATTTTTCGGGAATGAAGGAAAACTTGAGTTACATCTACGTCATATCCTGCAAGCCACCCAAAGGTGTGTGGCAGGGGGTGCTTCCACACCAGGCATACATGAATTATGCGACAGAACACCGAAACTACATTGAAACCAGCGTACCACACAAGCAACGCGCAAATTAAAATCTACTAACCAAGAAACATTCCATCGTCAATCGTTCCAACATGTAAGGGATGCAAAGACTATTACTACAGATTCAAAATATCATGCATAAATACGAACATCAATATTTACATCATGCAGAAATAAGAATGTAGGAAATTTAAAAAAAAAGATCTACATTCTAGCTAATGTCACTATTCGCACTATTAATGACGTAGATCACAGCTGTTATGGTCCCGAATGATACGCGGAAAAAAATGACATTTCATACCAATCGGTTCTACAATCTATCTCTCTAATTTTCTTGGCACGATCTATTCTGCCGTAGTGCGAGGGGGTTAATAGTAGGTATGTTTTTTACGTCGTCAGAGAAGTGTTTTTCTGAAATTTAGTTAAAAGCTTAAGCCTATAATTTAATCTACGCTGTGATAGCGATTCCCATCCCAATTCTTCTAACAATCCAGACACACTACTAAACTTATCGTAGCATCGTTTCTCAAACCTAGCTCCTCTTCGCTGCACGCGATCTAATTCCGATGGAACCCCGCTTCGTATGGATCCCATACACTGGCAGCACATTCCAGATGAGGCCTAGTTAGCTAGAGGTCGAGTTAAACTCGATTAATTTAATACCTATTTTTTTTAATTTCACAGACGCCAATGACTATATTTTGAGTTGAATTATGCGAACACTCCGACTTACCTCGGTATTATCATTTCCGAGGCAACTGCATTTACCCAAAAGGACGGGATTCCACCGAGAAAAAAATCACTCGCTTTGACCGGCACTCAAACCTTCCCTTGATACATAATGGCTTACTACCAGATCCAATGACCAGAAGTAATACTCGCTTTGACCGGCACTCAAACCTTCCCTTGATATCGGGTCAAGTGCTTTTTCTGGTTGAGCCGCCAAGGAATCCTGAGCCTCTGCTGTTCTAGTACACAGAGTTAAATTTTTCCGCATTCGGATTTCAAAAAAAATATGCTCTGCGAAATGTCGCGGTTCATCTTGACGGCGCTTTCTTGCTAGATAAGCAGCTGCAAAACACCGTCGTTGATGTCGTTTATGGCAATGAACTTAAAAATTAAAATTTTTCTCTCGTGCGACCTCACTTGGAGTACGTCGCGAATATATAAGACTCTTAAGAAGTAGGACTATTTTCAGATATAGATCGAATACAGCGGAGGGCAGCTAGATTTGTAAAAAAATTGTTATGATAGACATAGTAGTGTTACTAAATTATCGAGAGAATTAGGGTGGGAACCTATATCCGATCGAAGGGAAAAATATAGGTTAAATCTTTTAAGAAGTTTGATGTAGACTATTCTTTGCCAGACGTTCCAAGTATTTTCTAGAGCCAAACTATTATGGTAGGAACGATCACAGGAATAAGATTAAGGAAATAGACTGCAGAACCGATAGATTTAGAATTTATTTTTTTCCATTTACAATAAGAGACCATAATAGTTGTGTTAGATCAGCTCTAGGATACTGATTTGGTTAAATAGGTTTTTTTAGCAGTGCTAAATATCTTAACATGAATTTTAGATACTAACCTCGCATGGAATCTCCGGCATAATATACTCCTGCATGTCTTAGTACCTTGTAGTGCTATTTATTTGTCACATTAATATTACTAACCAGTAGTTTCATCTTTAGTAGTGTGCTTCATGGTAGCATGTTCTTCTACGTATACATCTCTTGGTTTCTGGTCTGAATGCGCACCGTTGCCCTGACTGCTTTTGGTCTTCGCCTGGCATTCGGGGGAACTTGCGCGGTTCTGATTTAAACTGGGATGAGTGCTGCATGCCTGGTGTGGAATCATCCCGTGCCACACACCCTAGTGGCGGTTTGCGCGGTATTTCGTAGATGTAGATGTAAAAAAAGTCGAAAAATATTTTGGATCAATATGATAACATTCCCCAGGTATGAATAAAATGGCGATAAACGGGAGATTACCGTCCACCACCTGGTGCACGCCTCGATATCAAATGATACTGCGATCATCCTAATTGATGATCATAAAGCGGATTGCTCTGCGGTTATGAGGAGAAGACTTGAAAAAAAGGGCGGAAGGCGGATTCTTGGCCGATGAGTCACTGAGGAAAGATCTCGAAGGAAATGGCGCACGGAGGAAGAGAGGCTGAGAAGGAGGGTGGGAGAGAGGTCGGGAGAAGACGAGGGGTAGAAGGAGGAAAATGGGAGTCGGCCGTAAGTTGGCCACTTAAGGAATTAGCTGCAAATGTGATGGAGGGAAAATTGTATCCAATGACAGTGATTTAAATGTTCTCGGGATCATTAAACGGAAGTTCATAATGCGACTCACGACTTCCGTTTATTGCCGACACGGCGATACGCCACCTCCACACGAATTTAAACAGTCTGCTCACTACTCCACGTCTAATCTTCAAACCGTTGCATTCGCCGCACGCGATAAGTTGCCCGTCATGCTGAGATCAACATCTAAACGAACTATCAATCCTCGTTGGTGTCTTGAGAAAAAAAAATTGAGGACAATTCTGCAATAAACATGAATCGCTTCTCCTTTTTAACTAGCTGTAAAATTATATAATTAACTTAATATGTCTCTACTCCCCATTTGTGGAATTTTATAGCAAGGAATTGAGAGATCGCAGCGTGAAAAGATCCGACGAAATATCTTGAAGCCGTCTATTTTATCTTCAGTCAGTCATAAGGTGGGAGAGAATCAGAGGTCGGGAAGACAAGTAATTTACCTCAACTATTATATTTTGGAAGATGAATAATGAACTGCTAAAAAAAGTAAAACTGCTTTTATACTAAATGCGGTTAGTATTAATTTTTACGCGAGTAGTTTTCATTTTATAGCAAATGTAAAAGCTGCGTTTTTCGATAATCCGATTGAATTCGTAATTTACACTAAATCCTAATCCCAGGCCCTCGTATGCCCTCTGAAAACTCTATGGCTACTATTAACTTAACTTCAGGATTGGAAGGATTAGATTTTTGGAGAGGCGACCGACGGCTAAGGTCATTTGCGCCATAGGGGATAGGCAAGGGAGAAAGGGTGGATGGAAACCCGGCGTCGGCATTTGCCTGCTCTTAACGAAAGGCGCCAAGGGGACCACGGTTTAACGTCTCATCCGACAGGCGGAGTACTGTACTTGAAGTGCACCTCCACAAGACACTCAAGTAGGGATCGGGTTTCCTGTGAAAAACATCCTCCTCTGCAGGGAATTGAACCCGGGCCGCCCAGCACTCTAGCCACCAAACCAACCCGTTCCCCCTTATTTTACTTAATTTTCATCATTTTTCACAGCCACTTAAAATATCTTTAGAATCATTTTATATCAGGGTAATTTATCAATCGCAAAAAATTAACATTCACGTCCATGAATAATGTTGAAAAACAACCATGTGAGAATCGCATATAAGAAGGCGATTACTCTTCGGACACTTGGGCCTTCAACTACCTGTGCCATTACTCACTGATATTCCCTAAACTGTCCCTAAACCGAGTTTGATCAATGTTATATTATTTAATTTGCTGCTGTTATCAATTCCAAATCAATTTTTTAAAAAGTGTTCTACCAGTACTTGGTAGGTTTTGTTGAAAGTCGGAAAAGCTCTTCTCGATTTTCTACTCTTTCACGGACCTATCTTTTTCTAGTATTTCCTTTATCGCCCCAACATGCTACCAACCCTTCTTCATCCCGTCCATAAAATCTATTCTCTTTCATCCCTTTCCCTGAATGCCCAAATTCCTTCATTCCGTTATAGTCTTCAGCAACCCTTCCTTATAAGTTTATTTATTCACTGTTTCATCGTCCAGCCGCCGACCCTGCCTATCCCGGATTTCATTCAAATCTTTCCTTTCCTCGTCCAAGCACTTCTTTGTTAGTCTTCCTTTCTATGCGACTCACCTTCTCCATCCTTCTCCACACCCATATCTCATACGTCTTCAGTCTATTCGAGTCCTCCTAATTTTGCGGTCAACGTTTCTGCTCCATGTGGAGCCACCCTCCAGCTCACTCCTCTTCACATCCCTACCCAAGGGCCCCTTTTCCACCTCTCTTCCATTACTAGACGCTTCCTCACCTCACGCTTATCTCCTCCTTATGTGTTTCTGTGTCCATTTTCTTCTAGATTACTACCCAAGTGATTTATGCGCTCTAATTGCTTAAGTTCTTGTCTTGTTTTTTTATTAATGGAACAGTTTTCAATCCCCTTTTTCAGAAGTTTTAATGCCGTTACCTCCTTCGCATGAATTTTCAATTTCAATAATGATGCACAGTGCTCTTTTTCACTCATATCGGCCTTATCTTAATTCTTTTACCGTAACTTGTGCGGTTTGTGGACAGTTTCCTGTCGAATTAGCTAACCTTCTATCTTATGCAGTCGAGTCTATCGAGTCAACATCTTGAAGAATGCTATTCCCTCTGTCAAGTGTTCGCACATTAGTATTAAAAAGATGTTTTGCGCACTTTGGCCCTACGTTTTGTCACAAATTACCTCCCGCTCTGAAAGGTTCTCAAAACGTTTTCTCTTAATCAGGAAATTTAAGAATGGCTGCATTATTCTGAAAGTGAAGAAGTTTTTTTGGTGTATTCAATGTCCTGTATGAAATTAAGTTGGGAGCCCCTAGATACTCGGAGGCTACTAGCTAGGCTTAGGTTGCTTGAGACAGTCAGAAGTGATATTTTTCAGAGCGACAGAGAGAGTATTATCATGACTCCTCACTACTTATCTAGGTCTGACAGATTCAATTAAATAAGAGAGATACACTGCCGATCAGATAGGTACAAAAACTCGTTCTTTCCGCGCACAATAAACGTCTACATAAAAATTAAGCTCCACTAAATACACTCCCATAATTCACGTCACCATTTCACCTTCCAAAAACTTACATCTTTACACGGCTGGTGACGTAACACGCCCTGCCATGCGCCCATGCGGCGCCTCGCAGGGTATTATGTTGATGTAGATGTAGAAAATAAGGTTTTATGAGACTTCAATTCTTAGGAATTAATAAATTATACTCGTACAATTATTTAGCTTGACTATTTTTTTCACAACCAACCGTTAAAACACCTTCATAGTGCTAGTGCTTTTTCCTTAAAACACCTTCATAGTGATTTTTTGCGATTCTGCAAAAATATCGGCCGTTAGTCATTGATTTTTTTTAGTTTGTAAAACATAACAAATTACGATTTCTCGTGAGATTTATTTGTTATAAAGTTCTCATTTTTTTCGAACAACGTCTCTCCGGAATGCATCCGCATACCGTATCACGTGCAACATATCATTAAAATTAGTTCCAATTCATTGAATTCTATTCGAAACGTTATTTCGCTCTACCTAACTAAAATTTTCAAAGTGACTTCAGAATAGCGTAACACAGAAGAATATTTATTCACAAGAATCCTTTCCATAGTGTCTTCACCTCATAATTCTTGTGATGAGAATTTCTCACGATATTACGCCATACACCTGCTCCTCCTTATCTTAACTACCGAGGCCATCTCCCGGATGTCATCACTTGTTCCTCCACGCTTCGTTCCTCTGCGCTAGTTTTCACCCCGCTACCACCTCCACCCCGCTCCCCCGGCAGACGTGGAAAAAAACTGAAAACAACTCTTCTGAAAAGAAAATAAGGAAATTATCTGCTCCAAATAAAACTCTTCCAAATTTTTTTTATTTAATTCGGGATTTAGTTTCTTTCGCGAGTGCAAAATGTACAACAATCTATCCACGCATAACAGGGAACGTGTGTCACTACGAAGCAGAACGTGAAAGGCAAGATCTTCATAGTATCATCAATCACAAACTAATGTGCCAAAGCCGAGCACTCAGTGGTTTTTAAGGTAGTTTGAGCAAAATATCATTTTACTTAGAAATCAATGAATCTCATTTTAAAGAAAAATATCTCACCTATCCAATGACACCAAAAATTCAACCCCTTACCACATTAATTTCGGAGATATTTGCCAAAAAATACCAGCCCTTTTACATGGGAAATGGTACGTGTATGCACTCCAGAGGGACATTATTTACAAAATGAGGTATTTATAACAACTAGATGTGGTTAAAAAAACTAACGGCGCGTAGTTTTTATGTTTTCCCAACTATATTTGAAAATTAATCTTATTGTCACCGCAATAGATTCTTGGGTATCACAAATGACCTTCCATTTTGATGGAGTTTTAAACGTACCGCGTGAACAAAATTAGTCAAGTTAAAAACTTATTTAGATATTTTCATTTCATTACTTACAAAATCTGCCATATAAAACTATATTATTGCACCATTAATAGTATTTAATTGATGGGTCCTACAGCTGGTGAAATTGGAACGTATAATTCGAATATGGTCTCTATTATGACTAGGAAACTATCTCGCTCGGACTTCCTCAAGGTAATACGTATATAAATCCACCAATCAATGAAATTTTTCGGGTGAGCTTTTTGCAGTCTCCTTTTGAGATTCGATACGTTTTGATACTTTAAGAAATTCCACGGGCACGGTTACAAAGATCGGAAAACAAGAATGAATATGATGACAAACATTTAAGGATATTGAATTCATACAGTCCTGATTGGTCTAAGTGTAAGGTAAGGAGTGAGTTAACTCTTCAAGTTCTCATGGTCAAGATCCTTGCTCAGAAAGCGTGGGCATGACTATCCGGTGCAATTGGCTTTGCGTGCAACTGACCGTGACACACTTTGGCTTGCACTGAGCCACCTTCTCAATTCACTCGCATCTGGTTCATTCGCTCGATTCATTCATGAATGAGTCATAAATATGCATGAAATTGATATTTGACTTGTTTCTCAGGGGTACATTATATTATAGGGGATATTTATCCATTGGATAAATATTGTTTGCGATAAGAGGCGTGGAGATAAAAACCGGACCCAAGGAACTATCAGGCTCACTCTGGTTAACTTTGCCTTTCACCAGCTCTTATACGGCACCGGGAATCGTCAAACTTGGAGAACATCATAATGTAATTGGTTGAATGAATTTCAGTTACATTTCAATTTATTTTATGAAAAATTCGACTATTAAATTAATTTTTGGATGAGAAGTGTATTCAGAATATCGGAAATTTGCGACAACTGCAGATGCTGAACGAAAGAGTGCAAACGAACTGCGTACTATGAAAGCAATGATTACCGCCGATTGGTCTACTTTGAAAGGTATGTATGCGTAGTCTTTCATTTTTTTCTCAATGACTTGTGGCCTATCTCACGCTTCAATTCGTCACAGTCACATGAGACTTGACAACATGATTTATATGCTGTCTGAACGTCGTAGTTTAATAGGAGAGGCGGCCTGATCTTCCTCATTTTCATTATATTGAATGCGGCATAAATACAAGGTAATGTGTTACCTATTTTTCAATCAGTTATTAATTAGCTCCTCGTATGAAGATTTTGGAATGTCAGATGTGTTCGTAACATAATTTAAGCGAATTGGGTCGTACAGCAATCCTTTATTTTAATGATTTCCCTTTGGAAAAGTCCCTACATTTTGGGCCACCTAACTTTAATTGGATATAGTTGACTCTATTACTTTGCGACAATGATGACATATTTTCCTCACAAACTATAATTAACCAATCAACTCTGGTGCGCTTATATTTCACCATTATTAATAGGAATAGGGTTTCAAAAAGTTGCATGACAAAATTAGTCTTCATAACAAAAGAAAAAATCTTCAGGTTCTCACGGAAATAAATGAATTTTCTTTTTGTGGACTAACAGAAAAGGAAAAAAAATTGAGCAACATAATTATTTCTTAGTTCATATCCAATTGCAATGGAAACGGTGATTTTTTTCGAAACCTCTTGGAAAAAAATGTACTGTTTTTTGGGAGTGTTTTGCCAGAAGGGGACGTAGTCGGTAGACAAGAGGAAACCCGGCGCTTTGACAAAGGATTCCTCCGACAAAGGAATAGAGTCAAGCGCAACGTAAGAATTTCCCTTCCACTCGACAACCAATCCCGGTCGGAGCCGTCGGATTCACCGATTTCAGAAGGTATACTAACCCACGCAGGATGTGGGAATTGGACAGAACTTGAGGGGATTGACACACTGACGAAGGGTAAGGAATGAGATTGTTAATGAAGGGAAAGGAAAAAGAAAATAACGGGGGATATGGTACACATCTTGGTTCGTGCACTCACTTTCTAATCAGAGGGCCTAGGTCCGAACCCCGGTGATGGTGAAGATATTTGCCGCGAAACATGTCCACAGTTCCATTAATGCCGAGAGTAAATGAGAGGCTCAGCACTGGGTTTCCGTTCAACGCTTATCTTTATTGCCTGAAAGCCATTATGTCCTTAATAGCGCCTTCCCCAAACGACCAGGCCCAAGTAAACCTCAGGCTCTCAGTTAACGTCGCTAACAATCGGACTGCTGGATTGCCGGCCCATTTCTCGCCACCGTTGGAAGATAATGACGAGGAAATGCTCGAAGCCCATGAGAAAGTATCTTAAACTGCTTCAAGTAAGTGATTATGGCTACAGATCTCTCCGCAAGCTGTTAAGATATTTCTGTGTAGTTCATTTCGTCTTGAAAACGGATTACTGCGAATTTTGGAGAACGATATTCTTTTTGTCAGAGTTTTTCCGTGAATTGTAACTCACGAGATGTGACTTTCCGTCTCGTTCGTGGCTTCACTCTTTTTACTAAGGATGAGTCGAATCCAAATGTCGATTCTCGATTCCACCGATGTTCAGGATTAGAATCGGTATCGAGAATCGATCGCCTCAAGTCGATTCAGATTCTATCGATTCCAGATGGATGAATATTCAAATCAAATTTCATTTATCACATCATATTTGTCTCAGTAATTTTGTGTGTAGGCTATCAATTTGTACTCTACCTCAATAAGCTGAGGATATATTTGCTATATGTTAATAAATGAACTTTTTGAGCGACTTAATTGTCTTTGCTATTTTATTTCAGCCAATACTTGAATTTAAATAATAGTCGTACGCTACTGGTATATCGATATCCCACCTGTTATTAGGAATAAGAATAGATAGAATCGGAATCGAAAAAAAGTGAAATCGGCTCATCCCTACTTATTACCCTTATTTCTTTTGCCATTGTGTATGGATTTTAAAATATTTTAGACAAATATTTACATTCCGGAGGTAATTTCATTCAACAGATCTCTTCTAAGAACTACCCTTTGGCTGGCGACGACCAAGGGAACACCGATCAACAAACTGAGTGAATCAGGTCTCTGCAAAGCTGAATAAGTAAAAATGTCTGTGAATTGTTTTTTTAATTTTTTTATGAAAACAAACCGCGTTGAAAATAAAACTCGAGTGATTTTACTAACCGACAAAAGTTCAGTCAACTCCATCATTCTCCTGGTCGCAAAATCGAGTGAGAATTTAAAGGGTCGAATCGATTACAAAACAGTATGCATACGACATTTAGACATAATTATATAATATTCTTCCAGAAAGCCATATTATATTCGAGCTTCTCACTATCTCCTATTCTCGATGCCCTGGTCACATGAGAACCAGCACCCTGCAGCGGCGAACGAGCAGAAAAATTATTCGGACACCCATTCTTATATTATTCTTGAAATCTGTGTTTTTGGGGATTTCCGAGAAATTGCCATGATCTGAGATCCCCATTTTCTAAAAAAAATTAAATTGAAATATCATGAATTCTTTTCCACACCTGTGGTCATATAAATAGTATACATTTAATGCCTTGTCCTCAAGGGATATTCATTCATGTTCTGTAATCAAGAGATAACCGAAAGAGACTGGAGCGATATTCGTAGATCATTGAGTGCCCACTATAATAACGACTTCACGACGTAAGTCGAAAATTGACCTTGGGCCACAATTCACTTAAATATAAACATATGTTTATGCGTTGGAACTCCCCATACAGACAGACGGCAGTGGAAATGATACAAGAATTGCATTGTGAAATGATTTCCTCAATTTAAGTATGTTTAGAATGAAGTTTTCGGCGTGGTATTCGATATAAAAAACGAAATTGCATTCAATTGCGTTAGTTTTAAATAATTGATTCGAAGTGACACCTTGCGACTTTTTAGCGCCAATTAAATACTAAGAAAAATATTATTTCGAGCTTGCAAGAAAATCTGTATATATTTATGCGGTTGCATTAAAACGGAAGGTATGTCATGTGCCGTAAGAATGCACGTTATAATAGTATTTAATCACCAAAAGACCAAATCGCTTTGATCCAAGTGTTTCACTTATATCAGTGAATATCACTAATGAGTACACGTGAGCAAAGTTTTACGAAAATCTGTAACTAAACAATAATCTCTCTAACCGCCTTCAGGTAGTCCGAGCGAGATAGTTCCCTAGTCGTTATAGAGACCATATTCTAATTATACGTTTTAATTTCACCAGCTGTAGGACACATCAGTTAAATATTGCATCATTAATGGTGCAATAATATAATTTTATATGAAATAAATGGTAAGTAATTAAATGAAAATATCTAAGTAAGTCTTTAACTTGACTCATTTTTTTCGCGAGGTGCGTTTGAAACTCCTTCAAAACGGAAGGTTTTTTGTGATGCCCAAGAATCTATTGCGGGGACAATATGGTTTATTTTCAAATATAGTTGATATAACATGCAAAATACATGCTGTTAGTTTTTTGACGACATCTAAGTGTTATAAATACCTCATTTTTTAAATAATGTCTCTCTGGAGTGCATACACGTACCATTTCCCATGTAAAAGGGCTGGTATTTTTTGGCAAATATCTCCAAAAGTAATGTGGTAAGGGGTAAAATATTTGGTTTCAATGGAAGGGTGAGATATTTTCTTTAAAATGAGATCAAATTCATTGATTTCTATGTAAAATGATATTTCGCTCAAACTACCTTAAATGAATTTGAACCGACCTGGTTGGCAACGCGCTGGTCTGGATAACCGAGGGATCCTGGGTTTGAATCCTATCTAAGGCACATTTATTGAATCTCTCTTCCGACAAAGGTCTTATGCTAGGCGTTGGAATATAATGCTAAGAGATGAAGCCACGGAAACCCAATTCTTCCTTTTAAGGAAAGCTTAGGATTTCAGTGAAAAATCACGGTCGTTTGATAAGTCCGCTTATCGTTAACATTTATTCAAATAAGTTATTATTAGAATGCGGCGAGGTAATGGAGGCGAAATATAAATCGTCTGTGTTTTGACGGCGGAGGAAACTTTTATCCGTCTCTATTGCCAGGGGAAAGAGTATATATCCTCTGATATAAAGCCATCTTGGCAGCTTAGAGCCATTTTTTTCCCTTTCAGTCTTCTCCGTTGTACGAAGTCGAATGGCGCACCTTGCAGCGGATGCGACCGTGAAATTTCTCGTAGCACAACTCTTGAGCGGCGGGAGAGTGGGGGGGGGAAAGAAACCGAGAAAGGGAGGGCAGCGGCGTCGGTCGGGTGTGAACACGAGGATACATTCCAGCATCATCTCCGGGCGGTGGAAATATTGGTCACGAATCGCTTCAAAGACGGAGACGCCCACTGCAAAAGGAGAAAAATCTTGCAGGTAGCCTTGTCCCAGGCACTACAATCGTTGCGTGTAACGACTCCTTGTGAGTTAGGGATGTGTTATTCACATATGCATATTTCTATTGAAATAAATACCATAATAAAACATACGGATATTATACACCAGATACTACAAAATCGGTGTGATAGCCTAGACCGGTATTTTCCAGTACAATTAATCTGTGATAAACGCAAAGTTATTCTTCTTTTACGAAAATATTCCTCAAAATTAGACGTGCGTCATTATATTACATGTTTGTATAGCTCCAGAAATGTTATCGCGCATGTAACTTGAATGATATTCTTGGCTTTTTAGCTTCAAGATTAGATGCTCTACTATAGTGCAGCGTCTTACTGTAGGCATTCCATTTCTTATTTTCGTAAATAATAGCTTAGTCGGGTGGATGAGGAAAGGAAACATACGGATGAGATTCGTAAGACGCAATGCTGGTAACCGGGAGGAGTAATGAAGGGTCGAGTTAGCGACATATGATGGCCACGTATTTATGATTTTTTTTAATATGACGTTTTTGGGGAAGCATGAGCTATTAGGTATTAAGCTTATTCCGTTGTGGACATATTTAAAAGGACATTGTTGTGGTGACATGTTGGTGACTTTGCATGCATGAGGGCTCGCCTGCCATCTATTGGCACTCATCTGAATAACCACGCCTCGAAACTTAATCATACGTACGAACGCGTAGCATTTTACATGGCAGGTAAGAAGTGTCATATATAAAAGATAGGATCGGGTTGAGGAGAGGATGTAAGGCACGCGCAGGAAGGATGACGGAAGTGAATAGGTTTTAAGGGCGGAATGAAGAAGGATTATAAGGTGTAGAGAAATGACAAAAGAAGTATTAGTGGACAATGCCTTGCACTTGTAAAAATCAATAGGATTTTACTTACTTCCATTTAAATCTTCTTGACCGGTATATCATTTAATAAATATTGTGCCAACTAAAATACATACATTTTTATGTAATTTACAACTTGAATCTAACATTTTTTTCAAACCCATGACTTCAGTTTCTTTGGTTATTTCATCCCTTAGATGCAATCTACAAGCTTTCAAAAGAAACCGCTCAATTAGATGCTCTCAGGAATATGCGTCAAGCCACTAGGAATTCACAAAAGCGGCGAGACGTTACTTTGTATGTACGTACACATGGTGACAATCTGCTTTTGTATGGCGGCGTCATCAATTCCAATGGAACTTCTTACACTGCTCTCTTTAACTCCCTCTTACAAATTTGCACAGATGACTCGGATATGTCCGTTGCCGTCACACTGTCATGGGTGACGAAGTATCATGTGCTAGATGAAAACCCTTCAGAAACAGACTAAAATACATTATAATAGGCCAAAAATAGGCAAAAAGTAATGAATACAGAAAATAATCATATAGAAATTAATATCAGCTTTTGTAGTTTTCATGAAAAACAACATATTTAAGGGTGGCAAGCAATGCATGATAGCCACGTGTCAAAGACTTCTTTTAATGCGGCTTATTTGGGGAAGCAGGCGGAGCTATTAGGCACTTAGCATATTCCCTTGTGATACGTTTATTTTTTCAAATGCATGCGCCCGCGTCATGCATCAGTTAGTGGAGAACATGTCTGTTCATAATTATTGTGGCGGGATGTAGGTGACTCTGCGTGCATGAGAGCTCGCTCGCCATCTATTGGCACTCATCTGAATAACCAGGCCTCGAAACTGAATCATGCGTACCAACGCGTAGCCGTTTACATGAAGTTGGTGGTTTCCGGCGATACTCTATGGAATTTGCTAAACATTTTGAATGAATAGGGTAAACTTTGCTTTTCCACAATAAATTTAATGACTTACGACCATGGTTTCGACGATTAACGTCATCATCAGGTGATGATGATGTTGTGATGATGACGTTAATCGTCGAAACCATGGTCGTAAGTCATTAAATTCATTGTGGAAAAACAAGGTTTACCCTATTCATTCAAAAAGCCATTTTATGGTTGGTAAGAAGTGTTATATAGAAAAAAAGCTTAAATTCGTAAGGTACGAGTACGTTCTGATTCCGGCGAGCACCGAACCAATGACTTTCGAATAGAGAGGCGAGACTACACGTAGGAGGAGAGAAGGGTTGAAGGGCCCGGTTCGAAGTGGAGGGAGGGCGGAATTGGGGGCATGGGGTGCGTATTTGAAGGGAAGGCCGGCCGAAAAACCTGCCGCTCTGCGAGATGATGCGATATCGCTTATAAAACGAACCCATTTCGTGGCGAGTGGAGAGGAGCAATGGGAGAGATGGGACAGGGCGATCAAGGCGGGATTGGGTATTGGAAAAGACCTGGGGGGGAAGGGAGAGGTAGGGTTGGCTACGAAGGATGACGGAATAGCAGGGGGGGAGGGGAAGTGTTCGTGGAAGGGAAATGAAAGAGCCGGCCCTGCTTTCCATTGCTGCCTGCATCTCTCTCTTTTATATATATCTCTCTCCGCCCAGCATCCTCCTCCATTCGACCAGCTAAAGCCTCGTCCACATGGCATGCACTAGTCATACAGGTGGTGGATGAAAAGGGCGATAGCTGTGTTGGCCAATGCCTGACGGTTTCATGTGGGCCGCCATCTATGTCCCCCCAATTTTCATCAGCTCTCCCTAATTTTGAAAAATTTACGATGTTTTCCTTCGATAACACAATTAAAATCACTATGAATTTAATTTTTGAAAAGCTTTTTTTTATAATTTTTTTTAATAATGATAATTGGTAACCATATTTAGAAAATACAATTTTGTACTTTTCCGTAGAACTTGATTATGTGTGGTACGACGCGTTTCACCGACTGGCGGCATCATCAGGTACTCAAGTCCAGTGGAAAAGTACGAAATTGTATTCTCTAAATCTGGATACCATTGACTTCCACGAAGTGAATCCTGAAACTGCAGCGATAACTGGTAACTTTGTGATTCCACATATCTTCGTGAAACCACCTATAATATTTTTTTATTTGTTTGAATTAATAAAATTCTGTATTTACAGATGAAGCTTCGGTGAAACTGAATAGAATAAATACCTCCAAGTAACTAATATATGTTTCAAGATTGACTAACTTTAAATTATCAACAGGTAGTAAATAGTCCTACTGAATATTGACTAATATCTCCACTTCTCCTTCCGATCCAAAGGCAGGCTGCGGAGGAACAAGGGAAGCAATGTGACGAGATTTACATTTGCCAGGATGAAGTTTGATGACGCAATGCTCTCCTTATCTACCAAAATGGTACTATTAATTATATGATGAGTAGGTCGTTGCGAGTCGTTTGGGTCGAGTGCTGTGTTGTAATTTGGATCACTACGAGCGCTTCGGACAATATTGTGTATTTAATACATGTTGTGATATTAGTATACAGCAAAAATGCGAGAAATCGTATTAGGGGAGAGAATTTTTGCAAAATATGCCATTAGTATGTGTTTACAGGCGAAGAGAGTCCTGGTTTACCGGAGATAAGACTTCATTTGTAAATAAATTGTTGCAAGGGATGCTGCGCTGAGAACAAGATTGTATTCTTAAAATACAGATTTGCCAGAAGCGATTAAATATTGATCCATATCAAATAATGAGCCATTAAAATTAAAAAAAAGCATATGCTACAAAATAGAACACAAGTCTGCATAGTTTCACTCCAATTTGCAGATGAAAGGAAATCTCTCACACCACCTGACATAAAGACGCTGGCACATGCAGATACGATTCATTCACACACATATTAATAATGTTACGATTCCTCGAATTTTGTACGATTTCGACTTTTAATGGTGACTCTATGCTGGAGAAAAAATACATTGTTCAATATAATCGTACCATCGTATATACCATGGGCTAATCCGGTTGATTTCTTTGTGTCGAAAATAAGAGTTCTTCTCCGCGCCATTTCAATCACTTGTCTAAGCACACGTGATCATTTCAATCTTAAGATTTTTAAACTTATGAGAAAATTTTGGTACAAAATTATATGTTTAAAAATTCACATTGTGGCTCAGAATTTAAATCCACGGGTTTCGCGTAGGGAAATATTATTTAGAATCGACGTGCTTACAGCTCACTCAGTAATCATGCAATTCAAACATTATTACTAAATGGCCTAATAATGAATGAATTTAAAAAAAGCTTGCAATACAGTAGCTTAATGGTAACGCCCGTTTAAAAACTCGCGGAAGGAAAAAAAGCCTACCATGTGAAACGGAGGGAGAATCATCACCATGAAGTATTCCACCAGCTGATTGGCAGGTTTCTGGACAGTACTTATCCTAATCATATTATAATCAATTATAATAACTTTCACTACCATAGATTGCCCGCCATTAGATCCACATTGAATTCGTCGTATCGTTTCTTTGTCTTTTTATTTCGTCCAAAATTCCTATCCTGTTCCTTGGATTTGATTGTATATTTGGAGAGGCGACCGGCGACTAAGGTCATTTGCGCCACAGGGGATAGGTAAGGGAGGAAGGGTGGATAGAAACCCGGCGTCGGCATTTGCCTGCTCTTAATGAAAGGCGCCAAGAGGACCACGGTTTAACGTCTCATCCGACAGACGAAGTACTGTACTTGAAGTGCTCTCCACTGGGCACTCAAGTAGAGATCGGGTTTCCTCTGAAAAGCATTCTCCTCTGCAGGGATTCGAACCCTGGCCGCCCGTGTGGTAGGCGAGTACTATAGCCACCACACCAACCCGATCCCCTCCTCATCCTTCCTCTCCCGAACTTCCCCAGTGATATCCCCTCTATTGCCCACTTCTAGTTTCCCTCCCCTTGCAATACTTTCTCCATCCATCTCTTCTGTCGCCTCCGAACTTCTCCGTTAGCACTAGTCCCACTAGCCTTCACTCTTCTCCAACCATGTGCCATCCCTCCTTGTTCTTCCTTCTTGTCACCCAGCTCACTTTCTCCATCCTACTCCATGCCCACTTCTCAAATGCCTCAAGTCTACGCACAACATCCCTTCGCAATGAGAGGAGAGAATAATCGGATCATCTTGATGAAACCTACCATTTTAGATCCTTCCAAGGAGGCATAATTAGGAACGAAAACATTTGTGGCGGCTGTCCGCTGCTAGCTGGTTGGAGCGCCACGAGAGAGGATCGACCTGTGAATGCTGGCAGAGATCACCAGGGAACGATTTAAATAAACAAGACACGACGCGATTGTTAATGAACTTAGGACGCGCCATTTCTTACGTTGGGAATAAATCGTTTTCATCGAACTTCGTTTTCTTATTCACTCTCGCTCACCAACAAATTGCTCTTTTTCCCATAATTTTAGAAAACTGCGAGTGTTTTGGTTTTTACTTAAAAGAATTGTGGGCTTACGTTTTACTGAGACAAAAAATCAAAAATGTATCCAAGATAATGGACGTGAACATGTGAAATTGAATAAAAATATTCTCATCAGTGATGCTGAATCGAGGTGAAGTGATGATATCACATAATGGCACAGGAACAACTGGCCGAATACACAGAACCTTAGAACAATGATACTCAAATGATACCGTACTGTCTACCAAATTTATTTCAAACTCTTACAACTCGTGTTTAAACTGTCTAGCAGTCATCATCAGGTAAGACTTAGTACAGAACCTTAAAATATTCTACGATGTTTTCCAAATAGAAATCCAAGAGCCTTACGCAACGTATGCTCGCTACGAAATAGATCAAAAAAATTCTCTAAGCTTTGTTCACCCAAGCCATTCATAATAGTTGCGCTAGTTTCGCCCCGAGGTTATGCAGCATCACAAAGCGAAAAATGCAGAGAGAATACGCTGTTATTGCATCGTTATTTTTGCAACCAGTGTCAAACCGACATCCCTCGGGAACCGCAAAACAATTGAAGCATGCTGTTCTGGAAGGGCTTCCAAATACACATAGCTAAATATAAGGCATAGTTTCCGGCTTCACCTGGTGGAAATTTATTATGTCACTCATAATAAAAGATATGTACTTGGTTTTATTCCACACCATTTATTATAACTCAACTCGACCATTGATTCGACACCGCGTGTCATCCTCAGGTAAATCTTTAAAAAGATAGCCAAGTACATAGCTTAGATTATTTTTTCTGAATTTCCTGAGAGGATTGACTTTATAAAGAATAATTAATCCTTGTGAATCGCTAAGCTGTGTTTATTGCATTTACGGAATTACTGAATTGCAAATTTAGGTCTAAAACATGCGTTCAATGAGCGCTTTACGTGCAGTATGGTACGTGATGCATACTTGCGTAAAGATGCTCGGTAAGGTGGTTTTGTGATCGGGGCGTTATTAGATAAGGGGTGGGGGGAAGCTGTGTAGAGACCTCCTTCCCTCGCGAGGGAGGGAGAGAAGGGTGGGGGGTGGGTTTAAGCCGTCCGCCCACAACAATGACTCGGTCGTCCCCCTCGAGGGATGCTTTCACAGAGAAGTGAGAAGGGTTTTTTTGAAGAAGGAGAGAAAGAAATAAAAAAAATGTATTAAGAGGATGGTGGCAGCGAGGGGGGAGGGAGAGAGATCAGAGAAAGAGATCGTTTTTTTATATTTTTTTCTCCGCATATATATTCCGGACGCCCTGAAGGAGGAGGATGGGGTGGGAGGGGGGTTGAAGGCGATTCGAACTCTTCGGTGGAACGGGTGGGCGAGGGACCGCTTAGCTCTTGGCGTGAGTTTTTTCAAGGCCGCCGTTAGGTGGCTGACCAGTCGAGCGGAGAAGATTGGGGGAGGGGAGGGAAAGCTTCTTTTTTGGTCTTGAAGGAACTCAAAGGGGGTGGTGGTTGGGGGGGAGTGGGAATTTTGAAGCTTCGATGTGGTGAGGGGGAGGGTCGGAGGAAAGCCCGCTCGGAGAGAGGTCGGTAGGTGAGAAAGAGAAAGGGGGATGGGGTTGGACGGAAGGCAGAAGGGATGGGGGGAGGGTGGCTTTGAGGCGTAAAAAATGATGCCTCGGAGAGTCTCCACGGGTTTCGAGACGGCGGAGGGCAAGAATGGAAGCTGACAGATGCCGCCCCGTGGTTTGTAGCCCACTCCTCTCAGTCGGCCGCCTCCGAGGCGCCAAATTATATATATACACCGATACATAATCCCTGTATCCGGGCATTTGTAGTCACGGACACCTTTTATGCGTATCTCTCTTAATGTGTACATATGTACGTATGCATATATACATAAACGCATAAATTCGTTCATAGATGTATACGGACGCGTTATATGTTACGGCGTGCATATTTTCGTAAATTTTTTCCGTGTCATGTCGTGCGGCACCTTCCTTCCTTGTGTTGGGTCGTTAAAAGATGGCTGGACGAGGTTCACGCGGGTCGCAGGGGTGACCAACGTCGGCGATTATTATTAGTCAATCCTCTTGCGCAAGGGCACAGTACACGAAAGGTGCGGGTGATGCGTGATTGCCGCGCGTGGTCTGGCGAATGCGTACGCGTGAGATTTATCTGCTTATGCTGATGGCGCGGAGAAAACAGACAAAATCGTTTCCATTTCCGTAAAGATGGTCTTTTTCTTTTCGGATGTATGCACCACTTGACTCCATCCATCCTCTATGATGGCGCTGTGGACAGTTGAAAGTGCAGCAAATCAGTGAACAATATCGATATCCCCGGGGGAAGTGAATCGCGTGACCGAAGAATCCAAGATGGTGGTTTTTTCCATCATATGACCCGGAAAACTAATAGTTCACTTTTCGTTTCTTTCTCTGCCGTATCGGATTATTTCATCAAATTATGTTATTTTAAGTTTTGATTGGTAGAATCCCAATTAATTAGGGGAATTTTTCCCATCATTAGGAGGCTGCTTTTCTGTGTTGATGTCGCAGTACGTAATGGTAGACCCGGGATTCTTACTCGTCTCTGATTATTTCTGTTTAAGTTTTCATAAGCGGGTTCCGGATCATTCTCTTGAGATTCTTATAGTTTAAATATTAATTGGCAACATTTTTACTCAGAATTTCATAGAAAAATATACAACGCATAGAAAAAATAGACTTAGCAAATTCCACATAAATTTTATTCACACTTCCAACCGGTTTTGAAAACCACAGGATGTAACTCTGTTACGAAGGACACCTGAAAATGTAACTCTGATGCGAAACCAGTCGGAAGTATGAATGAATTTTATGTGGAATTTGTAAAGTCTATTTTTTTCTTCGTGTTACAGAGGATAAATTCCGTAAATTAGAGGGTGAGACGACGTCTTACAAGAATATGAGTAACAGTTGTAGTTATCTTAAAATAAAAAAATCGCTTTGACTGCGACCCATCCCAGATAACGTCGCGGTTCATTCATTTCTGCCAATTCATGTCCGCCAAAAAGCTCATGCAAGGCGATGTCCTATCGATCTTAGGCTTGAATGCTTAACTGTGCCATGATCATGGTCGCACTATATACCAACATACCACATGTGAGGTGGCTGGTAGAGTTTCAAGAAGACAATAGAAGTTAGCATACTCCGCCTGTCTAAAAAAAACAGTCAGTAAAATCGTATTAAAATAATCCAACCAAAAACTTAATTAATATATTTTAATTTCAAATTTTCGATTTAGCCAAATACTTAACTTCGGCCATTTTAAAGTCTTAAAATAAATTTTAAATGAGTAATAAATCAAAATGTTTGTGCAGTTATGTTCTAAATTACTTACTACACCCCAGAAAATAATTTACAATAACTCGGAGTAGATACAATCATAAGTACCTACAGTCATCGTTTTCATTAATATTCCCCTGGCTATATCGTTGAATATATGCGTAGGGACGTTTGTGTTTGATATACTTCTTCATGTTAAGCAGGTCTTGTTTTGGCAGACACCGGTAGCTTCACTTTATATTGGATGTAATATCAGGCGTTGAGTCTTACAAGGAAATAACGCAATTGAGATGCACTGGTTTGGCTCAGAAAGACATGAGAAGTAAACAAGTTTATTGGCGATTCTATGATTTTAACAAAGGCATCTATCTTTAGTTACTTGGTCATGTGATTCCCTCTCCCCAAATGGCTTTGGACATGTTTATTTATTGGCTGCATTTATAACTGTCCACTGCCCAATTATTTTGGACGAACTTACGATGTAACTCTCCCGAATCTTTTCCGGGACTACCGGCGCTGGAAAATAATATTTGAAATCTCTCGCCTCTTTGATGAAGATGTTTGACTACCGCTTTTATCTACCTCCATTTAAAAAAATGATATTGCCGATATCGTCGTTTGCTGTGGTTTAGATATTTCTCACGCGTTACTTTCTACTGGTAGGTATAACATAACAGTTAAGTATAATCCAAAACTTCTTAAAAATTTGCATGAGAGGTTCATTCATGGCCTAATTGTGTACGCTTTAAGCTGATCCATAAGTTTTGACTACGATGTGGTGGGAATAAAACTTCAAGGCAATATAATTTCTTATGAAATGAGACAAGATTAAGGTATCTAGGCCAAATGGTTTTAATTTTATGGAGGAAAAACTTCGATTTTTTCTAATAATCACAGATTTTCATAACTTCAACCTCATTGAGCTAAGGGGAAGCGTTACCAAAAAGAGCTGTAACTTCGCCAATCCCAGTTTCTAGCCAATTGGCCACTTTTAAAGGGATTCTCCCGAAGAAATAATTTGAACAATGATTTCTTTGACCTCCTCAGTGAAGATGTGAAAACACCCTCCCGTCTTTAATCCTTCTCCTCATAGGTCAACTCTATTTGCCTTCAATATGTACCATCGTCCACACAGGTGTTCTTTTAGAAAAGCCTCTAGTACCAATGAATTGCAGGAATATTTTTCCTATTTACTGGTTGCCAATTAACGGTTGTGCGCTACAAACTGCTCCGGCTTACTGAAACTCTTGGTTCATGATTGTCAAATGTAAATTTCGATGAAAATCCAACTAACTCTTGAGAGGGCTGGTTCAACTGCGGTGAAATATCAGACTTAATGGAGTTCATTTATTGATAATGTGCAATCAACGATGAAGTCCGTTCAAGATAATTTTGCGGTTGTAACATACTGATTTTACTTTGAAAGAAATTAAATTGAAATTATTAAGACTTAAAATTGAAGATATTACTTATGATGAGACTTAAATTAAAGAAAATTAAACAAATTCATGCACGATCTCATGATTATATCAAAGGCCTCAATAATGACCCCAAATGGCTTTGGACGTGTTCATTTTGATTGGTTACATAACTAACAGTCAACAGTCAGATTTTCTTGGACATAGGAGAGTTATAAACATTCTTTGGACTCAATATCGTGGAATTTATTTCTCTTGGCTCGATTTTCTCTTGGTTTCAGCTATTCAGATGTTGGCAACCTTGATAGTGAGAGAGCACTGCATGTTCTGTGGTAAGAATGTTTTCTTTTGATTAATATATTTCGTCTGCACAGTGCTGTGAGCACAATTACGGCTGTATGTTTGGGAATGGAGAAAGGTATTCCCGTCCGGAACACGGGGCTGTGTGTGTACAATTGTACATAGATAATACGAGGCATGCTTTTTAAATGAGTGCCGTTTTGAAACTCGGCTACTTCAGTGCTGCGGTCGGCATGTGGCGCATAAGCGCTATGTACCCAAGGTGTATAGAAGAGATACTCTTTTCTGTACACCTTGCTATGTACCTACATCTGTTAGGAAGCCACAGAAGCCATTATGGAAACATTCGACCGTGTTTACGTTTGTTTGTGAGTATTTAACATAACTCCGCCGATTGAGAATCCCGCCGACTGTGAAATACGCGCTGTGATTCGTTTTCTTAGTGCTAAAGGCGTGAAAGCGGCTGAAAATCATCTTCAGATCAGCAAAGATTATGGAAAGATCATTATAAGCGATGGAATGGTACGGAAATGGGTTAGAGCTTATAGAGAATCCAAAAACAAAAGGCGTGGCGTGCCGAGTAATGGGATCGTTTCGCTCCATGACAATACCCGTCCACACACGGCCAATCAAACTCAAGATCTCATCGAATCATTTGGCTGGGAACAACTTGATCCCCCTCCGAACAGTCCCGATATAGCGCCCAGTGAATACCACCTGTATTTGCATTTGAAGATGCAACTGGGTGGTCAGCGCCACGACGACGATGATGAGGTCGAAACAACTTGGTTGCAGTGGTTGTCAAATCAGGCGGCAGACTTCTATGAGGATGGGATTCAAAAGCTGGTTCTACGATTCGATAAGTGCCTTAATATTAATGGAAATCATGTGGAAAAGTAGATAAACCCTTTAGTAGACGCGTGGGCCTCAGAGGTGGACCACAGTGTTTCATTTGTGTGCCGTTTCTCATATGATGGCATAATAAACTTGTACGTTTCAGTAGCTGCACATTATTAAATCCTCAAAAGTCTCACATGGTCCTTTGTAACAAATTGATCTGGGGTTAGCATTAAATAGCGTGCGAAAAGAAGCCAGCGTGACTGGGTCACAAATGTGGCCCACGCGACTAACTCTGTAACATTTTTCTGTCTGCATTATTATATTATATATTATTTATAAAGTATATACACATATCCATGATAAAATATAACACGACAATAGTAATATCCACACTTTAATGTCTACTTCAACACCAATGGTCGGTGTTGAAGTAGTACATTAAAGTGTGGATATTACTATTGTCGTGTTATATTTTATCATAGATATATCGCATTTCCACCAAGCTAAGCCTGAAACGATTTCATACTTATATATACATAATTATATTTTAATCAGTTATATTAAAATTTTAGGATATTTTACAAAAAATCTTGTCACTCTGGATGTTCGATGCTCAAAATATTTCATGATTGTTAAATGACTTTGGGTTTTGTTCCACTAATGCCTATAAATATGCTCTATGGTGAATAAAACCTGAATAAACGATTGCTATTATTCTAAATTTATTGTTTGTCAAAATATTTCACAAAAAATTGAACATTTTTGACAAAAAAAATTGGTTTTGGGCCACCCGTGTGGCCCGCGCGCCCAATCGTGTAACAAAATTTTACGCGCCCACTGAAGGGGTAAAGTACAGGTTTTCATGTCAAAATATTATTATTATGTATTCTACCGGTAAAGGTAGGTTTTGTTGAATGTCAGAGAAGCTCCTCCCGGTCTTTTACACATTCAGGGGCCTAACTGCCTCTAGTATATCCTTTTTCGCTTCTGCATAAGATCTACCCTTCTTCATCCCGTCCATGAAACCTATTCTCTTTCTTCCCCTTCCCCGCCTGCCCAACATCCTTCCCTCTATCACACTCTTCAGCAACCCATCACCCTTTATTACATCCTTCAGCCATCTACCCTGCCTATCCCGGATTTCATTCGAAAGATTCCTTTCCTCGCCCACCATCTCCGGCACTTCCTCATTAGTCTTCCTTTCCGTCCACCTAACCTTCTCCATCCTTCTCCACACCCACATCTCAAATGCCTGAAGCCTATTCTCGTCCTCCTTTCTCATGGTCCACGTTTCTGCCCCATACAACGCTACGCTCCATATCAAACTCTTCACCAGCCTCTTCTTCACATCCTTAACCCTTTGAGTGCGGCATGACGTGATATCACGTCATGGTTGTCTTTACGCTGGTGCTAATGACGTGATATCACGCCAAGGGTACTGTGTTCCAGCTTTCACAAGGGAACTTTCAATAGGTCCCCTAGTAAAAGCTGTAACACTCACGGTACCAGTGTTGTGATATCAAGTCATGCCGCACCAGCGTAAAGACAGCCATGATGTGATATCACGTCATGCCGCACTCAAAGGGTTAACCAGTGTCCCCGTCATCAGATATCTTCTAATACTGAACGCCTCCTTAGCTAGCGCTATTCTCTTCCGTATGTCTTTACTACTATGCCCATTTTCCTCTAGCGTGCTACCTAAGTAATTAAACTGATCTACTTGCTATAGTTGGGTCCTCCAACTTTTATTACAAGCTTCACTTTCTTCGTCCTACAGAATCTCATTACTTTTGTTTTCTTATGATTTATCTTCCTTCCGAATATCCCGCACTGCATTTCTAAAGCGTCTACCAAGCTTGTAGTCTCTCCGAAGATCCACTAACCAATGCATGATCGTCCGCGAATCTAACTGATTTTATGAGATGCCCTCCCACTTTGACTCCATGTAAAAATATAATTGTTAAGAAAAGTATAATTGTTTTGTTTTTATTTCAATACGGTACTTACTTAAAAAAACACCCCTCGTACATTCTCCGCGGGGAAGATAATGCCCAAATGTCGTAATTGTTGTGGCTGCCTCTCACACCCTCCACACCCTCCCTTGGCTGCCAGGCGTGGGTGGTTTCAGGCGCGCGTCCCTGGAGTCTCACGAAAGAATTCGGAGGAGAAAAAGTCATGTGTACCAATAAGGATTGTGTTTGAGCGCTCTTTTAGCGAAGGAGCGATAGCAAATAAAAATTTCCCAAAGGCGGAGTGGAATTCTTCAAACTTCGACTCTTTCTCCGTTTGCAGAGCTCATACTCGGGATTGCCTCTTCCAAACGATCGTCTCTTCCTGTGTTTGACCGAGGACGACGCCGAGGAATGAGTAATTTTTATTTGTTGATCCAAGGAGAGTCGCAGGCAGCAACACACCTTATATATCAAAACGCGTGTTTATCGGCGGGATCGAAAATTAACATACGCAAACTCTTGAGAGATTCCATCATTCGGGATGGATTACTCTGAAAACATTTCTCGTTTGGTCC
Organism: Ceriagrion tenellum; assembly: GCA_963169105.1. Classification (NCBI taxonomy): domain Eukaryota; kingdom Metazoa; phylum Arthropoda; class Insecta; order Odonata; family Coenagrionidae; genus Ceriagrion; species Ceriagrion tenellum. The sequence goes on along the minus strand of OY720642.1, from coordinate 125,875,382 downwards.
ACCGCCTCCGCATTCTTCATGCAATAAGGTCGACTTTATGAGCGAGGGTAAAGTTCACCTGGCTTATGAGTACATAAAAACCACTGTGGCGTGTGAAATCCACACAACCAGGGTTTGGAGAATGTCTTTTCCTTTTACCTGTGTCGCTTTCGGATTTTCAGAGTTTTATGGTGAGAACTTTGAGTTGGGTCGGCCGGAATCTCTCGAGGGGTTTCCACGTTTGAACTTAATACTTTATTCGGCAACTCAGCATCCAAGAACAACTTAGAAATTACCGTTACAAAAAAAAACGCCTGTACTGGGCATCGAACCATGATCCTGTGGTTTGCCGAAAGATTGCGCAGACCAACACGCTGCTCAGCCTTCGTAATTCCTAAGGTAACGCTAGAATGGTTTAATGGAACTTTAACTCTATTTTTTCCTAAATTACTTCGGTAATAAAGAAGTCTGGGTAGCGTGGTGGTCTTCGCAATATTCCTTCAAGCCAGAAGTTGGGATGTGGAGTGATATCTCCATGTATCTACATCTACATATCACCCTGTAAGCCACCTCAAGGGTCTTTGGTAGGGGATGATTTATCACCAACATGCACAAGACTCTCTAGGTATGCTACCGATGCTACAGAAACTATTGCATTAATGTATAATGCAACGAGATGAAAGAGTCATGCAGGAATGCTGATATACATAATGTTGGTAATACGTAGTAGATTAAGGAACAAGCATTACGGAGGAAATCGACTAATCAGCTACACTCTATAGGTACCTACTAACCTACTTCAAAATCTCATTGGCAGTAATTGGTCTCCAATCAATCACGGGAAAAAAGACATTTTAAACCGGTCTGTTTTGCGTACTATTTCCTTCATTTTATTCATAAGATCTGATCTACCATAGTATGTTGAGGTTCGTTAGTTATTAGAGAGTCGTGGGGATGTATTTTTCATCGAGCCCGATGTTTGTTTCGGAAAATATTATTTTGCCTCGCAGGGATGATGATTAGAGGTTAAATTAAGGATTTACGATTTATATCGTTAACAAACAATAAATATTACTATTTTTTATCTATTAAGTTCGGTTTAAAGTAGTGTGAGCGCAATATTTCCCAAGTCATATAAAAGAACATATTCCGATTTTATTTTTTAATTTCAACGGCTGCCCAATTATAATGGTGCAACATATTGTTTTAAATTATTTAAAATTCCCAGTATTTAACTGAGTATGCAGATTTTCCATTCGTCCTCTTATTGTTTTCTAACCTGTGGTTGTTACTTTTGATATGCTGCGGGATCCAGGTTTTCATGAAATATTGTTGATACATGATTGATTTTGAACAAGTGGATGATTTTGTGTACTTAGGTAAGATGTTTTCGAAAGATGGACGGATAGACGAGGAGATAAAGAGACGTGCGAATGCTGGAAGGAAAGTGGTGGGTAGCATGTGGACCATATCAAGGAATGAGTGCCTGTCTAAGGAAGCGAAAATCGCCGTGTACAAAAATGTACGAGGTGTGTGAGAAAAGTAATGAGACTGATTTTTCATTTACCAAAGTTTTTATTTTTTTCAAACAACAATGTTATCCACTTCAAAGTAGTTCCCTTGGGCAGCTATACACCGGCGGATTCGTTTTTCCCACTCTTGGTAGTAGCGCTGGAAGTCTTCAACTGGTATGGCTTTTAACTGGTCGGTCACAGTCTTTTGAATGTTCTCCAGAGTTTCAAAATGACGTCCTTTAAGACATGTTTCAATTTCGGGAAAAGGAAAAAGTCACAAGGACTCAAATCAGGTGAATAGGGGGGTTGAGGAACAACAGAAATGCGTTTGGAGGTCAAAAATTCACTGATGGAAATGGCCGTGTGACATGGGGCACACGTTTCTTCGATTGTCCTTATGTTCAGTTGTGAGGTTTTTCGGCACCATTTTGGCACAAATATTTCGCATGCCTAAATCGTCTGTCAAAATTTTATGTCCGGTGAAAGTGTTTAAATTTAACAGTTCACTCATCATCCTTATTGTTAAACGACGGTCTGATCTCACAAGAGCCCTCACACGTTCAACTTTTCCGTCAGTTTTTGAAGTGAAGGTCTCCCTGAGCGAGGTTGATCTTCAACGTGTTTTCCGCCTTCCAAACATGATTTGTGCCAGCGGAAAACTTGTGCTCTTGATAAGCAATGTTCCCCATAGGCCTGTTTCAACTTTTCAAAAGTTACACTCGCGGATTCACCAAGTTTAACACAAAACTCGATTGCACAACGTTGCTCTAAATTCCGATGCTCCATTTTTGTAACACACAACAAAAACACAAGTTCACTGATGGCGCTGTCAAAAATAATGTGTTAGCTGTACGGAGTTGAAACTCGGACTGAGAAAGTGGAAGGGATAAACAAACCGGTCTAGCACAGGCCGGTATACACGACGCGACATTGCCAGTCTCATTACATTTCTCACACACCTCGTACTACTCCCAACTTTGCTGTATGTTGGTGAAATATGGGTATTTCAGGATAGACATAGACTAAACGCCGTGGGAATGAGTTATCTGAGGAGAGTTTGCGGCAAGAGTAGGATGGATAGGGTCGGGAATGAGTGGGTAATAAATGAATGTGGGTTAGATGCTCCAGTAATGGACACATATGAAAGGAGTGTGCTTCTTTGGATTGGCCATGTTGAGAGAATAGATGAGAGTCGAATAATGAAACAGATATATAATAGTGAAATGAATGGTGCGAGAGGTAGAGGTAGGCCGAGAAAGTTGTGGTTGAATGTGGTTGAGGAAATTGTTAGGAGGAATATTAGGAATCTTGAAAACAGGAGGGCGTGTATTAAGCAGTGTATGGGGGTAAATAAAGCAAATGAGATTTGCAAGGAGAGGTAATTAATTATTAAAGTATAAAAAAATATAATTAAGAGAGGAAATTATTAAAGGAGAGTTAGGTGTACAGATAAATATGTATTTATGAGTGAAACTTGGTGACTCTGCCTATCCCGGAAGGGAACTGCGTGATTAGTATGTATGTATGATTGAGGTATACGTATGGCGCACCGTTCTAAAACCATCATCAACATGTGCAGCTATAGAACATGTGCTACATCCTGATGCATTATTCGTCAAATCATGAGTCACCATTAATGAAAAATCAAGTGAACGGTGAGGAATTCGTTTTATTCACTACCAATAAATGCCATTCCTCCATGTTGCGATTCACACCATTGACATTGCTGATTCACATAAGCTAAGGGTTCGATACACTCGCGCATAATTCTCACATAGTTCTCATGGGTGCATCTTTTTTTAATTTTTTTTCTTACTCATGTGCCTCTGTCTTGCACCTCTCTTTTACCTTTTTATTGCACTTGCATCTTATTTTCCTGGCAAAGGATTAAATAAATGTTGACTCTAAAAAATTAAAGTCAGGAATTGGCGGCATGTATTAGAGTTTTTACTTTATTTTTTCAATATAGTTCTATTTTCGTCACCAAGATTCGATATGAGTCATGGTTGGTGTTATGTTATATCTCACGGCTGCCTTTGGGCGGAAATTCTAACTTCTCCGCGGAAGTGAATTGCGACCAACAGTTCTATAGAAGATCGTGCCAATATTAATTGTCGCACTTGAGGAACTTGAAGTCAATAACGGAAAAAGTCCATTAATAATGCTAGACGGTCATTATCATTAATTGTTCATCCCCTAGATCGGTTGACTGCAGGCCTCCGTCCTTTTATCCTATCTAATGCCAGTTCCCTTACTTCCTGGTATTTCTTATTTTATTTCTCAGGCCAAAGAGTATCTCATATCTCTTATGTGCCCTGTATCTCATAAGTCAGCTATTATGATTTTAATTTTCCCGAGATAATATATTATATTCATTATTTGTATTACAATGCGATACATTTACTACATCATTACCAAAAGGTATATTACTATTATAAGAAGGTATATTTGCTGCATCATTCCAGGACTATCTTTTATTGTTTTACATGCGGTTGCGATAGTCAACTTGACTGATTCAAAATAAATTATCACACAATTTTTTCCCCCTAGATCTAAGGAGGGGGCGTACTATTCTCTTTAAGTGGTCCTTTACCTTTTTGTACTTATATATAAATTATCTTGGAATTACCTTAACTTCTGATATATCGTGGGGATTACACATACAAAACATATGTGGCGCAGCATTAAAGAAACTAGGTTTTGTTAAACGTATAATAGGAAAGTATTCTAATGAAAAAGTAGAAGATAGATGCTACTTCGCTCTGGTTAGGCCACACCTCGAATACGCTGCGAGCATTTGAGACCCTGGTCAAATAGATTTAACCAAAAAAATTAATAAAATACAAAGAAAAGCAGCGCGCTTCGTTAAAAACTGCTACGAGCGTACATACAGTGTCTCACAACTTTTAGAGGGATTAAGGTGGGAGCCCCTACAGACTCGGAGGTTACAAGCTAGGCTTAGGTTGCTTGGTGAATTCAGAACTGATATTTTTCAGAGCGACACAGAGAATATTATCATTACTCCTTACCACATCTCTAGGTCTGACAGATGCGATAAAATAAGAGAGATACACTGCCGAACAGTTAGGCTTAAAAAATCATTCTTTCCGCGCACAATAAGCGACCACAATAAAAATCGAGCTCAACTACATACACTTCTATAATACATGTCACAATTTCATCTCCAAAAAACTTACACATTTACACGGCTGGTGACCTACCACCCCCTTCCACACGCCCATGCGGCGGCTCGCGGGGTATTATGTAGATGTAGATGTATGTATTTCTCCCTTGGCCTTCGTCAAAGGACTTTTTTCTATATTTTCCCTTGAATAATATTATTCACAAACCCCTCAAGATGTGTCCCATCTGGTTATTCTTTTCTGTATCGCGTTCCATAAGGTTCATTCGTGTTCCTCTCTTCTGTAAACTCAATCATTTCTTATGTTGCCCGTCCACTTTATTTTCAGTATCCTCTTCCAACACTAGATTACGAAAGCTTCTAGTATTTTCTGGTCTGTTTATCCAATGGCCCACGCTTCCGATTTATACAGTGTCACTTTCCTTACGACTGTTTCAACACATATCTACACTACCCAACAGACGATGTGCTTTTATCTTTTGCCATACTTCGTATTAAAAACTTGTACTCTGGATAATTGGCATATATTTTTGTCAAATTCATTATTACTATAGAGTAGTGTTGCCCCTTCTTGCAAGAGTCGAATTATGTGCTAAGCTGTCGAGTCATGAAAACATACAATACTTTTCCAAGAGCCACCGCTTTTGGGTTAGGTTTTTCAATATGACTGATGAGCACCAATCTACATGTATAAGGGAAATTCAAATGGATCACAGACTGATCACGATATTTCAGTGACCATTTATTTATTTTTTTATTGAGTTTAACGGTCGCCCAACAAATTAAATACCGGGCAAACAAAACAATACTAAACATAGTGATAACAATTAAATTATGCACAAATCTCGAAACACATCAAGGAACTATAATATTTATAAACTTACAAAAGATACTTCTTAACCATTGAACGTACTGAAATTACATTTGCCTCACTGTCCCTTCTTAGGCCTTATTCACGCATTACCCTTAGAAATCTTAGAAATAAATTGCGCGCCAAATAGGGCTATATTTTGTTCAATCGAACTTGAATTTCGGTCATGCCTTTGATTTTAACTGCAGTGATAAAGTATAAGCTCGAACATAGGTAACATGGTGAAATTCCTTGGCTGTTGTCGGAGTGATCTTACTTCAAAAAATGTCTGTTGTCTGGGGAAAAAAGTGCTGAAGAAATTTTTTCCACAGTAAAAAAAAACTAAAATTCACCCAACTTGCTTACTTTGTACCTATTGTCGCCGTCAAAATAAAGAAAGGTCTGGACTTTGACATGTTCAACACAAACACCAAGAATGATTGTTAGAACGTATTGCACATTTTTGGAAAATCATTAATTTACTTTCAAAATTAAATATATCTTAGATCGTTGTCTAATTCCTGCTTCGTGTAAGTCTCAAGGAAATGAATAAAATAGGAAAAATTGCCCAACTTCACGAATTTACAACTTCACGAATTGGTCATGCTTAAAAAATTGTGGAACAACAAAGGTTATTTAACCCTTTATAGGGTACTGGGAAAATATTTTCTCACCATATCTGTAGGAAACGCTCTTATATGGGATATATGTTTCCCATCTGCGGTAATGCACGTAGTTTGGTGTTCCTAGTGGATATGGCGTAGTGGTACGCATGAAAATAAATAATATATCCAGCATCTAACATGCCCAAGGATAGCCAAATAGAAAAAAAAACAGAATATTTTTAGTCCCAAAGTTTTGCCCTATAAAGGGTTAAAGAATAGTCAAACTTTTATAACAAATAGTACAACAAATAGTACAAAAACAAATAGTGTATAGAAACATCTTTTCATCATCAAGGAAAAAAACATCTTTTCAACATCCGTCCATCGACGCTCAGTGTTTATGCGTCATAAATTTGGGAATCGATTGGAGTCAACAATTTTTAGTCAAGGGAATTATAATTTTAATATAATTTCACTAATAGAGTTTATAAAAAAATCAACGTGTGATAGATTTGTGGCAACCTCACTCACTAAGTTCACGGATTCCATTTTTTATTGGTAAATATTATTTTTATGGTGTTTCATTGGTGATCTGCTGTATAAAACTAAGTTATATCAGGCATACAAATATTTGACTTGTTTATTTTACAATTTACATATTGTATTTTTATGGAGAGAAGCGAAGTTACACAGATTATAATTACAGATTAGTACAACCATCATATAACTTGTTTTTTCATTGTGGCCGATTGCGCCGATCCGCGGTTTTTGTGCGGACTACACTTAGGAATCATGCAAAGGTTAAAGAATACAATGATCTCCTGTATATAGAGTTATAGGAGAGGGCAGTGAGGGGAAATGGGGTGGCACAGTAGTTCTTATGAATGATTATGAGTCGGGTGAAGCCGCTAGTTCCAGCCTGTGATAGTTTAAAGTTCAAATATCACAATAGCATGGATTCAAGAATCGTAGTAATTATTATTCGCGCAAGGGTTTGCCAGATTCTACACTTCCAAATGAGTGTTCTACAGGATCTTGATCCGGAATAATAATGATCATTTCTCTCCAAATCTCATTTTTCTGCGTAATCTCGCGGACGCTGCCGATGCGGATCGTAATTGTTTTGAGATCGGAGAGTGGTTTTTCCCGGATCTTCCGCGAGGGGAGCTGTGGCGGTGTCGGAGAGTGGTTTTTCCCGGATCTTCCGCGAGGGGAGCTGTGGCGGTGGCGCGCGGCTAAGGAGAGCGCTTTTTTTTTTTAAGTGCTCCGGGTGGGTGTTCCACTTCTCTCCCGACTTCATCATCACCCCGCTCAAGTTTAAAGTGGACATCTAATCGCTCTCGCCACCAATCACGCCCCATCATGGCCGCCAGCCGCAATAGAGAGGGGGGAGGCCATCATTTCCCCTCCTTCTCATCGCGCTGCTCAAGTGGGCGGGAGCGGAGGGGGGGGGGGTAAAATTGGGAATGGGGGGGGGGGGGTTGCAGACAGCTCTCGCCACCTAATCTTCCGCTTACCACTTTTTTATGGGCTTCGCCTTAAAAGACACTCCTCTGATGGAGACTTACGCTCTGAATGAGGCCCCTTCTCGAAACACGCTTGTAAAAATAGTCGAAAAACAGCGATCATGTCAAGGGGGGATGAGTCGAGCCATAAACCACGCGACACACTTCCAATGGAAGCGCGAAAAAATTTACTCAAATGGTTTTGAGATAATGGAAGGAGGCTTGTGATTGGTGGGAGAATGAATCCGTTTATATCTTGTTACCTGTCACTTTCGCTTCGGCAGAATCTTCAAGTTTCGTCTCATTTAAAAAGGACTGTCGAATGCGGTTTGTCTCTCCATTGGTTCCTAAAGGTAGTACCATCTTATTCCATGGTAGTACGAGCGAGATAGTTCCCTAATCATAATAGAGACCATATTCGAACTATACGTTTTAATTTCACCAGCTGTGAGAGACAACAATTTAATATTTCATCATTAATGGTGACATAATATAGTTTTATATGACAGAAATTGTCAGTGATTAAATGAAAATATCTAAATAAGTCTTTAACTTGACTCATTTTTTTCATGCGGTACGTTTGAAACTCAATCAAAATGGAAGGCTAATTGTGATCCCGAAGAATTTACTGCGGTGAGCGTATGATTAATTTTAAAAAATAGTTGAAAAAACACACAAACTACACGCTGTTAGTTTTTTTACGACACCTAAGTGTTAGATTTACCTCATTTTGAAAATAATGTCTCTCTGGAGTGCATACACGTAGAGGAACTTCGGGTATTATGGAATACCGTTTACTTTTGTAGTTGTATATCCAAATTTAACTCATTCTTAGCTCTCTTTTACATTTTATCAGGAGCTTCAACTATTTAGTATTAAGTATTTGTTTTTATTTCAGTAAAATTCAAAACATTTGCCACTGAGAGAAAGTTTAAATAAAAAGTTTCACTTTTGGAGGGTAATATGAGATGGTCGGGAAATATGGAATGGGGTGGTGAAAATGTAGATAATCTTGTAAGTTAGAAAAAAAATTTGTTGCATACAAAACGCATTTATTGGATTGCTTTCGATTTGAAATCTCAAAAGAATTAATTGTTAGTAATAGAATAATACATTTATCTATTTGCACAAGTCACAAATATAATCATCCTTCTCAGCACCTGCACAGTAGTCAAGGTGGGCCCACATTTTACAAACAACGCATCTAAGCCAAACTTCTCCTCTTCTATCGTCTGAAAACTTTCCTTCACAGAACAAACATTATGCACAATCATCTGTTGGTAAAGAAGATGGTTGTACAAAGTCCAATTGTGATGAAACGTCTGAGTGAAAAGGTTCGTCACTGCCACTGGAAGCGTCCTTAGAAACAAACTCTAATTTCTGGCAAAGTTTTTTTTTCCGTTGCTTGAAGCTCTCTTGTTTTCGCCTTTTATCTGAGTAACCAGGACCGCTGTTGTTGCTTTTCTTCTTTCCTTTTTTATTAATGTGCTGTTGCTTACCGTTTTTGTGTCGGGCAATATGGAATACCTAGTATTCCAAAATGCCCGACACACCATCTTGAATTTCAAAACATCACAACAGAGCCAATTGTAGCCATAGCCAAAAACCGAGCAATGCATAACAATCTACAACTCTTTAACTTAATAAATTTCTTAGTTTTAATCACTAGTGTACATTTACAATAATTATTACTTATTCTCGAAAACTTACCAGCAAAAATGTTGTGAAACAACGAAAACAATTTTACTGCGCCGTAACTCACACGGTGCCCCGAGACGAACTGGACTCGCTACAGAGCATTATGGGAACATGTTGAAGTAGTTCATGCGTCTCCCGCTTGTTTGCGCCAATTGACGAATGAGAAATCGCGGTGTTCCATATTGCCCGACTATTCCATAATACCCGACGTTCCTCTACCATTTCCCATGTAAAAGGACTCGTATTTTGAGGCAAATATCTCGGAAAGTAATGAGGTAAGGGGTTGAATTTTTGAAGTCAATGGAAGGGCGATATATTTTTATTCACCCATGTATTTATTTATGATTCACCCATTTGTAGTTTTTTGCATCTTAAAACAGCGTTTGAAATTTGACCACCAGTAAATAGCAACAGCATTCCTGCACACCTTTGGTAGTAGAGGCGTTTCTAGGAGAGCACCTATGTGGACGATAGTATATATTTAAGGCAAATAGAGTTGACCTATAAGGAGAACGATTAAGGACAGGGAGGGTGTTTTCATATCTTCACTAAGGAGGTCAAAGAAATCATTGTTCTAATTATTTCTTCGGGAGAATCCCTTTAAAAGTAGCCAATTGGCTAGAAAATGGGATTGGCAAAGTTACAGCTCTTTTTGGTAACGTTTCCCCTTAGCTCAATGAGGTTGCAGTTATGAAATCCTGTGATGATTAGAAAAAATCAAAGTTTTTCCTCCATAAAATTAAAACCATCCGGCCTCGATACCTTAATCTTGTCTCGTTTCATAAGATATTATATTGCCTTGAAGTTTTATTCCCACCACATCGTAGTCAAGACTTGCGGATTAGATTAAAGCTTACACAATTTTGAACAGTTTTAAGACTGTTAATGGCAGAGCTGTATGGGGGTACAATTGATCAAAGACTTCAATTCCTAATTGGTGACAGACGAAAAACAAGGTAACTATTTCCAAATTCTTTAACAGCCACATGATCTAAGCAATTACCTCTTTAATAAGATAATTGTAAATAATAATAATTTCTTCAAATAACAGACGATCGAGCATTATTCGTTCTCATTTTAATAGCTTACTTGACATTTTCCCACAAAGTCCTTCATTTAAATCAGCATTTTCTTATGTTTTAAAAGCACCTATAAATAAACCCTGCTTAATGTGCAAAATAAAGATAAGGAAATCAGAATCTTGGAAGCAGGTGTAATTGTATGTTTTTAGACTACTTTTTATCGTTGTGTGGAGTGCACCTGGAATCATTGGAGAAGTTTTCTACGAGTCCTTGAAACACAGGCACACATATTTCTTGGCTTCACGGTCGAGTTTCACGCAATATTAGAAATACTATCCCTATAATATATCAGTTACTTCTCCAACAGCCACAAATATGAATAATAAGCAGTTATGAAATCAATTTTAACATACGCGATCGAATTGTACATTCAATAGGTATCATTAAATGATAATTTATCGAATAATTAAAAAAAAGGAGTTTTTATGGCACTTATCTTAAAGGGACTCATTAGTTTATTTCGGCTTGTTTTAAGATTAATCGGCGAGTATAAGGTTCGAAAACCAGTAGGTGTAATGTATTAAGTTTTTTAATTAATAAATGGTTGGGTAGAATCATCCTATGGGAAAGATTCATTGGCGAACTTGAGAGGGTAAATCCACAGCTCTTGCAGGAGATATTTGATCATTCCAGTTAAGTGAGGTTTTTTAATGTATGTAACATACAAATTGGTTGAAATTTATGTCTTCAAAGGCTGAGCCCCCAAAAGTTTAGACGTGACATATTTACCGACAAGATTCGGAGAGATTTTAAGCTATCCGGGACTAGCCATGGAAGTCCACTTTTGCGGAGTCACCCGCAATGCACAATTGTGCGAACTTCCACAGAGAAAAAGGGATCCCGGTCAAGGCGGATGATTTTTTTTCTGTGGAATTTTGCACAATATTTCGGTGGATGACACCGTTGATGAGTATCTTCATAATCAAAATTTTCGTGCCACCGATTGGCGGATTTGGAATTGCGTCATTCGTTTCATTCGAATAAACCGATGTTATTATGAAAAGTGATCGCCATTACAAGATTAAGAGCCGGTCGTGAATGATTATTATTGAAATGTTTCATATAGACTGGAAATAATTCGTGATTGGGACGAGCTGCCAAAGGAACTTTTTGAACCTTACTTCGAAACAATGTATGTATTTTCAAGAAGAAACACCGAAGTTGCTGAGATGTAATTGTTTCAAATCAGGGATGGAATTACGATCGCTACTTTCGCGCAATTGTTATCGATGTCCAAAACGCAAATCGCTATAGAAGAACAATGTTCGGTATTGGTACCTGAGGAACGCACTCCATTCATTTAAAGCAGTGTTTTACAGTATGCGCCTGATAAATTTTAAGATTCGCGATTACTTTCCCTTGAGAGCAATTGAAAAATGGCGACAGCACAAACTTAGGGAGAACAGTGATCGTGCCGTTGCAATATTTGGTTTGTAGATGATTTCATAGGCGCAAATCTTTTATCCTAAGAAAACATTTAATTATTTTATTTATCCTGGTGAATTTCGACGGGCACTCTCTCATAGTATTTTCATAGTAATTTTAAAAATAAAGACGACAATGTGGAATACGACGATCAGATCAGCAATGAGAAGTCTCCAGATGTTATTTCTCAGTTCTCACGGTCGCGAAAATTCATAAATTATAAGTTTTGGCACTACGCACCTTCCAAGTGCGTAAAGCTTTAAACCGGAGGAGGAAAGGCGGGTAATCGCTTTTGACGCCCGTGAACTTTTTCACGTGCGTATATAACGCTACATCTCGACATTCTTTCATTCTCGCCTCGCATGGGTGCGAGGGCAGCACAATTGTGGGGTTCCAATTCTCCGCAGTTTACGATAATTCTCAATGAGTAAATTTAAGGGCGTCTCCGGACAGGTGGGAAGGCTTAAATCACACTTTTTTTTATCGTCCTCCTCATGCCGTAAAGATAGTCGAAGGAGTGACGGCGTTCGTCTTTTTTCACCTCTTGCGAACGGATTCTAAACGATTCGTGCGACTCCCATAATCCGAACTGACATCTCTCGGCCGTCATGATGAACGTCGGGAACTCCCAAAAATGGCCGCGGGACCCAAGAATGAGTGCTTTTGTATCGCGGTGGAAGGGATTGGCCATCAACCAATGCCTCAGTCCGGATGTTAGGATGAGGGCTCGTTCATTTTGAACGTAACTTCAGAGCGTAACGCTTTGGGTGCTTCCATTCATGGTATTGAACACATCAGCACAATTAATCGTTGTACGGAATGTGCGATGTGCGAAGGCGAAAAGTTTCATGACCTACCGGTAGGTAGCATTCTTATTGGTGAACAACAGTCGCGACCGAATGTTTCAAGGTTTTGGATTCGTTCTGAATAACTATTTATAAAAATGTAAGCTCTCAAATCACAGAGTAATTGAAAACTTTTAATTATCCATGCTTGAAATCTTTACTGAAAATAAAAAAATGGCAACAACCACGAATGACATTATCGACGTTCTTTTGTTGTTTAGCGCACATCAACTTCGCTCCCGACCTCTTTTGAAGTGCGCAGGGTCTGATAAACGAATAGAAGGCAAGTAAGCTGTTGTTTTGCTAAGTGATTGGAGCTCACTGAGATAATGGAAAGCTTCCTTGATCTCATGTTGCAACGGCCCATGCTTTCAATGCGTTCAGTAATAAACTTGCCCTCGTTCCCTGAGGTGGTTCCATCGCGACTTAATGAGTGTAATTACCGGTGATAGCATATATGTCTTTTGGTATTTTTCAAAAGCCAAAACACGCATCGGTAAAATAAAATTTATTGCACGCTCAATAATATAGACGAGGATAAAGGAGAGGCTGGTGAAGAACTTGATATGGAGTGTAGCTTGTAAAAAGAGAAGTTTCAGGCTTGATGTGGTGGAAGGATTCCATTTATAATATTATAAATTTTTATCGATCTAGGTTTCGATGTACTACATCATCATCAGGCCTCTTTTTTTTAACTTAGCCTGTATTGCCCTGCCAGCGTTGCGTATAAAAAGAGAAGTTTCAGGCTTGATGTGGTGGAAAGATTCCATCATAAAGAATGAGAGTAATGCAAATTTCCACTTCGATAAATTTTAATCGACCTAGGTTTCGATGTACTACATCATCATCATAGGTCGATAATAATGTATCTTGTTGGAAATCTGCATTACTTTCATTCTTTATGATGGAGTGCAGCGTTGTATGGTGCATAAACATGGACCTTAAGATGTGAGAACGTGAATATTCTGCAGGAATTTGAGGTGAGAGTGCGGAGGAGTACGGAAAGGAAGACAGACGATAAAGTGCTTGTGGTATGGTGGGCGAGGAGAGGAACCCCTTATGACTGAAACTAAGGGGAGAAGGCAGGAGGTGGTGGCTGGAGGACGTAATGATTGGAATGAATGGTGGATTAATCAATGAGTGTAATAGAGGGAAGGATGCTTGGCAAGCGGGGAAGGGAAAGAAAGAGGTTTTACGAAAAGGACGAAGAAGGGAAGAGGGTATGTAGAGGCGAGACAGAAAATACTAGAGGTTGATTGGGCCCTTAGAGTAAAGAAAATTGGAAGGATTTCCTCTAACTTTCAAGAAAAGTTTACTTTTTACCGGTAGAATAAAGAAAAAAGAGTTAACGCATGTCATCACTGAATGCAGGAAGTTTTTTAAGGTGGCTCCGACTAAAGAATCACTTTTTCCAGATTTTCTGATAACTTATATGACTATAGCATCTCTTAAGAGTGTTTTATAAACTGAGATGAAATTAAAACTGAGTTTTTGGGCTAGTCTCAACGTTATTCACCCTCGAAAATTAAGATTTTAGCTTTGGATTTTATGGAGTTTGAAGTTCTGATGAAGGCTTCCGCGGGGCTTGGATGTAAGTCGAATCCGTTTTCCGGGGTTTCCACCGCGTTGATTCATGATAAGGACGATATTTCGCCGGCTTACCTGCAGACTCTCTCAGGTCCAGTGACTTCCTCAGTTCACTGGACCAGAGGAAGCCTGCAGGATAGCCGGCGAAATATCGTCCTAATGAATCAACGCGGTGGAAACCCCAGAAAACGGATTCTGTTTATGTAGTTTGGTCAGACTACAGCAAAAAATCGATAATTTGAAAGATGAAGCATATTCCAGCTTTTAATTAAATCTGTCTGAATGAAGCGGAGTCCTGAGAATTTCAGGTGCTGAGACCATGGTCGGTAATTATTAAAATCTGTGTGGAGTGTTACATGTCTTTCATTTTGAAATGGATATCAATATCATGTAAACCAACTAAATAACATGTTGTAGTTGAGAATGAATGGGGTTTGAGTCAAATGGTGCAACATCTCTTAATCCACGCTGTGGTGCAGGGCGTCAAAGGGTGTGGAGAAATGCGGGGGGGAGGGAGGAAAGGGGAGGGAATGGTTGAGGAGGGAGAGACAGAGAGAACATTGGATTATGATGATATATATAGAGGAGAGTGGGTGGGTGGGAGAAAGATACAAATGGAGAGATGGGGACGGGGGAGATGAATATGGCGTTTCCATAGATACACGCGCACCTCCTCCCCCCCTCCCTCCCCGCTCTTCCGCATCTTCCCTCCCCCTCGCCGTCTCCAAGGCAACAACGCCACAGCGGATCTCCTCACTCCGCACCGCCACACAATGAGTCCCGCGCGGTGCCCAAACGACCGACCGGCTGTCCGCCAAGCGAGACGCGTGACCTTCGAGGCGCGAGAAGAAGAATGAGGAGGAGGAGGGAGGTGTGAAAAAGAGGCTTCTTCGTTCTTCAGCCTCCTCTCTCTTTCCCTTTCTTCTCCCTCTACCATACCATTCCGGAGGAGGAGAGGGCAGACGTGAAAGGAGATTGAGAAGAGGAGGAGGAAGAAGAAGAAAGAGACGGGACGATGGGGTGTGAGGTAGGCTTCAGAATCGAAGGTGTGACCTCCTCTAACTCCCATAAGCGACTGTCCCACGCCTTCCTCTCCTTTGAAAGGAGGAGCTTGAGTGAGGTGCTCGCTTGCTTTCGTGTCACAAATTCATACGCTTACATTGTCTTACGCTCCGTATTTGTTGATCCCCAATCTCCATCACCATTGTGAGTGCATATTTAAGGCAGTTTGAGCGAAATATCACTTTACTTAGAAATCAATGAATTTGGTTTCATTTTAAAGAAAAATATCTCACCCTTCTAATTGCACCAAAGATTCACAACCCCTTACCAAAATACTTTCGGAGATATTTGCCAAAATATACCAGTCCTTTTACATGGGAAATGGAACGTGTACGCACTTTAGAGAGACATTATTTACAAAATGAGGTGCTTCTAACACTTGGATGTCGTAAAAAAACTAACAGCATGTAGTTTGTATGTTTTCTCAACTGTTTTTGAAAATTAATCATATTGTCACCACAAGAGGTCTAGGGTATCACAAAAACTTCCGTCTTGAAGGAGTTTCATACGCACCGCGCGAAAAAAAATGAGTCGAGTTGAAGACTTATTTAGATATTTCACTTTAATTACTAATCACTTCTGTCATATAAAACTATTTTACTGCGCCATTATTAATAAAATATTTAATTCATGTGACATACAGCTGGTGACTTTATAACGTATACTTCGAATATGGTCTCTATTATGACTAGGGAACTATCTCGCTCGGACTACCTTAAGTGCCAGCGTAAACTGCCTACGTGCATTACTCTGCGGGTCACGTGCTAAAATCTCGATCCCTTCGTGATTGTACCGCGTAACTCCATCGCTACCCGATGGGAATTATCACGCACGGTTCATACGCTGACCCTCAGGAGCGATGCCTTGGCTTCAACGAGAGGTGGACGGAGAGATTTCATCTGTGAGCGGTGATTGTTGTATAATTACAAAATGAAATCATTGTCAGCCACCTTTGGTGCTACGTAACATGGGTTGCTAATGGTTTACTAAATGAACTCGTAGGTTGTCATCTTTCGGTAATCCCTCCGTGTTTAGTATTTTTCAGCCAACAATTCCTCCAGCCGTCCTGCCGCCGCCTTTAGGCCAGAAGTGCTGATGCAGGTCTTGGTCCGTCTTTCGTAGTCAAGAATCGTCCAATGGGTTGTCCTGATTGCTTGGACATTGTTATATTAAATTTAATCGCTGAAGTTGCATTTCAGGGGGAACTATTTTCCTAGAACACAGTTACCACGGTTATACGTTAGAACTGGTTAGTTTCAGAATGACACAAGAGAATATTATCAAGGCGCCTCAGTACATTTCTAGGTCTGACAGATGCGATAAAATAAGAGAGACACTCTGCCGAACAGATAGGTGCATAAACTCGTTCTTTCCGTACACAATAAGCAACCACAGTATAAACTGATCTCAAAATACACTCCCATAGTATATATATGTCACCATTTCACCTCCAAAAATTTTACATCCCTACATGGCTGGTGACCTACCACCCCCTGCCACACGCCCATGCGGCGTCTCGCGGGGTAGTATGTAGATGTAGATGTACTTTGGATATGTGTTTCCTATTTGTAGAAAATAAAAAAAAATACCAGTCTCCAAAGCCTCAATGGATTGCATTTAAAAAAAACTAGCGATGACTGAGACGATTACTTTTTTTCTGTGTAATCTCCTTCGACTGAAAGAATGGAGAGTTGATGTCACTTAGCTCGCCACTCCACTCATATACCGCATATTGCTTTGATTTGATCGATAAATATCAGAGCTGGATGACAACACATGTCAATGTTAATTTCTAGGTTTTCGTAGCAGCATTTGTTACCTCTATCAATCATAATTTCGCTTTTCAGCTGCGTGGAGTAATTATTTAAACTAAACGTTTTGTTCTTCCTCATGAAAACGTCGTCATAAAACTGAATGATTTACTTATACTTTGGTCTGTTTGCTGTGCGACTGATCTTTTTGATAAAATAAAAAAATAAAGATAAATTAAGAAATTTTTACAGTTGGTTACACACATCTAAGGAATAATATGATATCTAGATGCTACTTAGGAGGTAACCGTCATCCCTCTCAATATTAAATGGACTTTTGTATATTTTGAAACCTGGGATAATATAATGTAGTTTTAGCAAAGACTTTAGCCTCATTTAGGAGGATTTTGTGTCCTCCCTCAGATATAGAATGATCGGCGGCAGTCGAAGTTAGCCACTGTCTTACCTCAAGCGCTCCTTTATTCTCCCCAGGACTCGTTTCTATTGGCATCGCGGTTGGACCCACATAACTCGAGCCAGTGATAGTCTACTTTATTGCAACAAAGATACAATGCTCCCTCTGCAGTCGGACGAAAGAAGGGGAGATGAATAAATGAAGATCATCGTCCGGCAATCTCAAAGAGACGGCATGGCCTTAAGGTTGTTTGAGCGAAATATCATTTCACCTAAAATGTGTGAATTTGATCTCATTTTTAAGAATAACCTCTCACCCTTCCAAAAATACCGAAATACCAGCCCCTTTCCGAAACACTTTCCGACATTATTGACATATGTCAGTCCTTAACATGGAAAATGGTTCGTGTCTGCACTCCTGAGAGACATTATCTAAAAAATAAAGAGCAATTTCCAACACCTAGATCTCTTAAAAAAATCAACAGCGTGTTTTCTGTATACTTTCGCGTCTGATTTTTGAAAATAAATCATATTGTCATCGCTGTATTTTTTCAGAATCGCAAAAATACCTTCCGTTGTGAAGGAATTTCAAACGTGCCGCGCGAAAAAAATGAGTCAAGTTAAAGACTTTTACACGGGTATTTTTATTTACTTACCTAGAATTTTGGGCATACATAAGCATATTATCGCACCGATACTATTACAATATTTAATTCATGCTTCCTACAGCTGCTGAAATAAAAACGTATAATTCGAGTATGGTTTCCATTATGAATGGGGAACTATCTCGCTCAAACTACCTTAAAGGCCAGCCAATTAGTAACGTGCTTGTCACAATATTAATGCGGCGCAGGTTCTAAACCCTTCATTTGGTGCTTGATTGCAAAAGTCATATTTGCGCGGAAGGTTGACCGGGGGCAGTCTTTGTACCGGCGTCCTTTGCGATTTTTCAGCTCAGCGCGTTACATTCCTCACACACTCCATCAAACTGATCAATGTCTAAGGATTTTTCTGAGCTACTCTTACAATTTGATGCATTGTTAATTACAATGCACTTGTGCATTAAAAATGAACGGAAAGGGATATTTTGCTGTCAACCTCTTCATTAACAGTTTTTCTATTTTACTTGTAGCCTCAGAGGCTTAATGGACGCTTCGCCCCGGTGCATATCCAGTACTTCAGAGCAGCTGCCCCAGATCTGTGGAACATCACCCCTGATGAGTTTGTGCTTGGTGGATTATGGGTAAGCCAACAAAACTTTAAAAACGTGGATTTAAGAATAGATGAAATAAACAGGGTAAATAAAAGGATTTTTTCTAAGTCCCTTTACATGCGATACTTGATGCGGCCCAAGTCCTGGTATGCTATCTTGTAATGAGAACCGAATCTTACACCTAAGACTTGAGACGTTCGAAAAGGCTTCTCACGGACTTTTACTGGTTATAAGTGGCTGTTCATCCATGAAGTAAATATTTCTTCGTTAATTTTAATTCACCAAATGCTACGGCAGGCGACCAAAACAAATGTCGGGACAATGTCATTTATTGTTGATGCCATTATCAGGAAAGTGCTCATGAGTGCTAGGAAATATTGGCGGTACTGATTTGATGAAAATAACATTGCATAGTGAGTGAAAATCTAACAGCGATTGGCTGAGCTGTTCTAATTTCTTGTAGGATCTGGTAGAAAACTTGTATCGCATCGACTGTAAAGGCCACTTTACACGGTACATTTTATTGTACAAACGAATGTATCGTAGAATGTACAAGAAACTGAATGGAATTAGAGCAGGTTCTATTTCCCGTGAAGTCATTTAGTCAAGCATACAATTTGCCGCTTTGTGCGGTAAAATTTCCCTCATGAAGGAATTCGTACATTCGTTTGCACAATAACATGTACCGTGTAAAGCGGCCTAAAAACCAAGTTGCAAAAGTGAGCTTGATAGCGAACATGCCTGTTGGTCAAAATACTGGTCCAGGACACATTATACTGTGAAACTATCACACATGCGGACATCCTCAAAGTTGAGTAGGTTCAATAATGCGTGTTAGGAACTTTGCATTAGATGTATAATTTTTGTGGAATGAGTAACATGGGAAAAAAGCAAATAAAAAAGTTTTTAAAAACACTGCTTCGGGTTTGGCAGTGTCACTCTGTGCTGCCCTCTCCCTGAACTGCGACGAGGATGTGAAAGGTGATCTGATGATGCAAAAAAATTAAAATTCTCGCATTGTGCCAAAATTTCCCCCCTCCCACTCTGAAAAAAACCACTCTGCCAGAAAAACCACTCAAAACTCGCGAACGCCAAAAACTCGCAAACGCCGTTCGCGACACTATCCCTCGCGCGCATTGTGGCTCCAGCGATTCGCTGTCTCACGTTCGCTGTTCGCGATGGAACAATCATCTCACTTTTATATTGAAAGTGATAGTGGCGCAGTATTTTCTGACCAACTCAACGCTAGCGCGATTGCTTGAAAGTAATCAAACTGGCTAAGTTTGTTGTTATTTTCTCTCGTCTCCGCCCTCCATTCGCTATCAATCCACTCGCAACATCAAGTTTAAGTAACTTGCGTTGCAGCATGCCTGAGATAACTTACTGATTTGGAAATGGTTTCAATAGTAAATGACTCTTCTCTGTTCGTTTTACGAAATCGCTGTTGGTTTACCCCTTTCATTTTGCTTGCCTTGTTTAAATATCGTACTTTCAGTTTCCACACGTGTCGCCAGTGCTTCCTACTTAATCACGTAAGGACGTAAACAGCAACGATTGCTCACGTGCTTATATGCGCTAATCGGTCCGCCGGTGGTAAAATTACCTCTGAAAGGCATTATCGGGGTAAACCTTTGCTGACCATTTCATGAGCTGCAACTTCACATGGGGAAAGGAAGGCTCGAGTTTCAAATGATATCAATATTTTCGCATCCCTGACGCGTTGTGCGTGTTTGAGAATCGTCAGTAAAATGCAGATGGCATGCGACAATTTTGTTAATTAATCAATATACGAATTAATACCAATGTTTACATCTCGAAATTTAGTTCATCTCGATATTCTTGACAATCATGTCATTGATGGCGACCTTAAATTGCGAAAATCAGTCAACCACCTCTAATGAATTAGCATTGGAAATTATAATATTCCCTTTTAAAAGTACATTGATTTTAATTGTATCAACCAGAATTAAAGGTGTGCATTTATTCCCTGAGCAAATTTGGCTCACGCGAGAGATCTCGCTGGCTGGTATGTAATACTCTTAGCCCAATACCCACGTGTGTACCGGCGTAAGTTATCTACATGAATTCTCACAATTTTGGCCGCTTTCACGGGCGTAAATCTCCTGGAAATGCGTCGAACATGTGGAAAGAAAGCAGTCTGCTGCAGACGTTGTTATTACTATCGCATCAATGAGGCCTTTAAGAGTGGTCTCCAAAGCGTATGTTTCTCGGCCTTCTGTTTAATTAGCGGCATAAGATAAGGCTGGTTGGAACAATTTTTTTTGTACAAGTTTCCGTAAAATTTGGATACGTTCTCATCACTGATATCAATAGATATAAGAGAAAAAAATGGCATCGTACCGATTTAGTTGTTCGGCAATTCAATGCTTATTGAACACAAAACCTTGTGCCACATGAAATATGTTTTGTTATACTTCGACCACGTATGTCCAGTTTTTCTTATAAACGCAAAATTATACTTTTCTTATTCTAATTACTGTCGATAAAAAATATCAGTATGCCCCGCTGACCAGATTTTCGAAAAAAAAAACACATTTCAATGTAACTTTAGTCTAAATTTCAAGTCCTCCGCTGAAAATTCTAGTCATTACGTGTTATTAAGGAAAAATTTAGATCTTGTATCTTTTCTATTACCGTATGCACGGTGAGAATTCGGAGAATAATGGCTCGAAGCACCGCGAATACTGCTTGATATTGCCAGGATATGTAGTGAAACTTTCGAGATTAATAGGGGATAATAATTTCTTTGGGACTGCATTTGGACCTCCGGTCAGCAGTCCTTCGTTCGACTCCAGAAAATTTGTAAATTTACCTCCGTCTGTATACTTCCTGCTGGTGCACACGGGCTGAATAACCATGAATATGTCCCTCATTAAACAAGGTCATGCTATGAAGAGACAGCCAATACTATGCTGTTTGGAAATACTTTTGGACTTATGGCCATTATTTTTCCATTTGACTCCAGGAATATCGTAGAGTTGCCTCCTGCTACGTACTCCTCACTCTAGGAAACGGGATACATTGGCCCAAAGAACTACGATTATTTCCCTTACGTTATATTTAGTGGGTACTGTCTCATACATAATTCAAATGAATTTGGCCTTAATATAATTTTAAAGGTATCTCATCTTTCCAAGAATACCAAAATGTCATCCACTTGATGCGCTACTTTTCGAGATATTTCTCAGGAGAACTCCAGGCATTTTTCCATGGGTTAGTGAGGGCTCCGGAGATACTTCGTTTAAAAATATGAGTCATTTCTAACGCTTAGATCTCGTCTAAAATTTAACCACTCGTAGCTTGTATTAATTTTAAATTAATTTAAAAAATTAAATCAATTCCTCACCGTGGTAGTTTTTATAGAATTGCAAAGTAATATTCATCCATAAAGGCATTTTTATCTTACGGCGCGAAACCAATGAGTCAAGTTGCAGACTTATGCCGATTTACCATTGTAATTAGTGGGTATTTTAATCATATTAAACCATTTCTTTGTGCCATTAATGTTCAAATATTTACCTCGCGCTTCTTACAGCAGCTTAAGTTTTAAAATATAATTTGAATATGATATCTGTATGTAGGGGGTAAAATCTCGGTCTGACTACTTTAAGGTAGTGCTAGCGAAATAGTTTCATAATCAAAATAGAGGCCATATTCGAATTATACCTTTTAATTTCACCAGCTGAGAGACACACGAATTAAATATTGCATTATTAATGGTGCAATAATATAGTTTTACATACAGAAATTGTAAGTAATCAAATGGAAATATCTAACTGAGTCTTTAACTTGACTCATTATTTTCACGCAGTATGTTTGAAATTCCATCAAAACGGTTGGTTTATTTTTATCCCGAAGGATTTACTGCGGTGAAAATATGATTAATTTTCAAAAATAGTCGAGAAAATCTAAAAACTGCACACTGTTGATTTTTTGACGACATCTAGGAGTTATAAATTACTCATTTGTAAAATAAGGTCTCTGTGGAATGCATACTCGTACCTTTTCCCATGTTAAAGGGCTGGTATTTTCTGGCAAATATCTCGGAAAGTAATGAGGAAAGGGGTAGAATTATTGGTGCCAATGGAAGGGTGATATATTTTTCTTTCAAATGAGACCCAATTCATTGATATCTAGGTAAAATGATATTTCGCTCTGACTACTTTTATGAGCAAGTTCATGCCGTGAAACTTCGGGGATTAGAGGCGCAGGAGGAGCAGTGGTGCAAGCGGGGCGTGAAGAGGAGAAAAGCCTTTTTTTCCCCTTTTCCCACCGACTCCTGACATCCCAGTGTCCTGTCGTAGACACCTATCCCGCTGGTGCGGCGTCGCCTCTTTCAGCGGTGGCATTAGTGTGTGCCGTGTGACTTCGGGACCGGAATGCGGGGGAGGAAGGATCGGAGGCGTTATAAAAGAGGGGTTGGGGTGGGATGGAGTGGAGTGGGATGGAGGAGGAGGGGTGGGGTGGGGGGTGGAGGGAAGAGGGGTCGTGCCATAAAAGTGGGAGGATAGTGGAAGGCATTAATGTTGCTTCTCCCTCGAGGCAAAAGGGTATTCGAGGCGAGAGGAAGAAGGAGCCGTTTGCTTGCTTCTCAATGCCTTCACGTCTCCGTGCTGGACGGAACGGACTGACTGAGCTGGATGGAGGGGGAGGGATTTGAGAAAAGGGAGCCTTGAGGTAGGAAGAGAGAGGGGAGTTGGACTCCAGTCGTCCTAAAAATACAGTATTATGCCGTATTCGAATATTATTGTAAAGTTTAAGCAGTGTGGAGAAGTTATGCCTGTTCTACACGCTAGGATCAGCTCATCCGGATTAGCTCAGCCGATATCCGTTCTTAACGTTAGGCTTAGCTCGACTATACGCCGTCTGGTGGCTAGAATAGTAAGTTTAAAGAAAGTTGAAAGCAGTTAAGCGCAATCGTCTTTGTTGACGTGTTAAGGGTTGTAAGCATTGTAATTAGCGAAGGATACAAGCATGGAAGGAGGTGAAATGGGAGAAATGCAAAATGAATTTTCATCCGACGATGATGATTTATTAATTCCTGAGGTTTGTGCATTTGAAAAATTGTATTACTCCTAGAATTGCAAATTGTGGATAATAATAATAATATGAATAATAACCCCTCTCGAGTCCTCGTCCATTATGACGGCAGTGACACCCAATTCCGAGGACTCGGAGGGGAACGTCACCAATTTAACACATAATAATAAAAGTAATTGTTAGAACGGGTAGCAACACCCTTTATAAAATACACACGCTACAGATTATTAGATTATGGCCGTGGTTTTAGGCTTTTCCCTCTAACAAGGGTAAGGACTAACTCCTCCCAAACTTAATCGTGCCTTTCCAATCCTTCGAATTTCCGATCTACCAAAAACAGGTTTTATAGTCCTTATTAGGGCAATTATTTCCCCAGTACCCCAATTCCTGGCACGACCCGCCTCTTACGACATTATCTTCCTCTTCAGCTATCTTCCTCTACGTCCTCACGGAATGAAGCAACGCGCCAAATGAGACAGACATGAAGGCAACAGCGAAGCGTATTACTTAAGCTAGGGGTTCCAGGCTAGATGATCCGACCCCCCCGGCTGAGCCATGGTGTCGCCTCTACACCGTAGGATCAGCCGTTAGGTCGGCTGATCCGGGCGGCTGATCCTAGCGTGTGGAACAGGCATTAGAGAGAGAGAGAGTGTTAATGTATCGTCAACGCAAAAAACTGCGCTTTTAAGGTAATATGAGGAAAATATCGTTTTACCTAGAAATCAATAAATTTGGTCTCCTTTTTAAGAAAAACATCTCACCCATCTAATGACACCAAAAATTCAACCCCTTACCACATTACTTTCGGAGATATTTGCCCAAAAATATCAACCCTTTTACATGAGAAATGGTACGTGTATGCACTCCAGAGACACATTATTTACAAAATGAGGAATTTCTAACACTTAGATGTCGTAAAAAAACTAGCAGAGGGTAGTTTGTATGTTTTCTCAGCTGTTTTTGAAAATTAATCATATTGTTACCGCAGTAGGTACTTGGGTATCTCAAAAAATCTTCCGTTTTGAAGGAGTTTCAAACGCACCGCGTGAACAAAATGAGTCAATTTGAAGACTTAATTATGTACTCTCATTTGATTATGTACAATTTCTGTCATATAAAACTATATTATTGCACCATTAATAATGCAATGTTGTATTTGTGTGTCTCGCAGCTGGTGAAATTCAAACGTAGAATTCGAATATGGTCTCTATTATGATTAGGGAACTATCTCGCTCGGGCTAACTTAAGTCCTCTTCTGGAACTGGAAATGATTCAACCGTAGTCCTCCAATGGTGCAACCTCAATTTCACTCGTTTCACGGCGTCATGCAATAATGATAACGCACAGCGATGCAGGACATTTGTCAAATTAATATTCTATTGTTGTCATCATATATATTTTTTGTGTCATGGTTGGTTGTTCAATCCTAAGATTGGTTGACTGCAGCCCTCCACCCTTCCCTATCTAATGTTCTAGTTCCCTCACCTCCTCGTATCTCTTCCTCTAGACTTTTCCCTTTATTTTTCATGCACATGTGTGAAAATTCTTGCAACCCAACTATAACTCATCTCTCGACAATGAAGCATTCTATTGTTACTTTCAATTATTTCTATACATGTTTTATTGAAACATTGGATATTCAGATATAAATGTACGAAAAAAAACGATTTCATAAATTTTTATTAGGATTCATCGTTTTACTTATATTCGCAATAATTTACCACACACACACACAGTTGATACATAAACTTATTCGTTTAATGCCAAACACAAAGTACTCTATCACAATCGACGATATATTAAAATTAAGGCGAAGTGTAATAAATATATCTATTTTTTAATAAAAAAGGCATGCGAGTAAATCACTGCTAAAATTGATATGCGATACGTGATGAAAGAATTGCTAATATTCTCCAAGCTAGTGGATCTGTGGAACACACACAACTCCACTTTTCCACATCCCATAAAGCGGGAGAGAAATGCCTCCGTCTGCCTTCCCGAAGGTCGTGGGTTCGAATTCCCTCTAGGTGGTGTTTCCCCATCCAGACCATGGTTGTGCGTATTTGTTAAAATCATATTACCTTGGTAGCAGTCCGCGAAAGCTTTGGCCACTAAAGAATCTCGTATTGATCAATTTTTCTGGCGAATGTCTTGGAAAGTATTGCGGCGGCTTACGAATGATATCATAAGAAAGACGAGATATCTCACTCTCTAAACGGGCCAAATTCATTGTACATTATTATACCTTGTGATATCTCGCCAAAATGTTAGTAACGTGGTTACTCCTGTTAGTTACTCAATTATTAGTTTATTCATATCCTGTCTACTTAAGGGAAGACGTGCCCGTTGTGTGGTGTAAACACTAAATTATTCTTTACCTCGCCAACCTATTCGCAAATTGAGTCACGAATAACATGGAGCTAAAAGTGAAAAGAGGATAAAGCATTAAAAAAAGTAAATTTATGTCCAATATTTTTTTGTCGTGAAAACTATTCAAACTCTCCATTTTTCCAGGGAAACTGGAAAAGTAAAATGTAGGCACGTAACTATTGTTTGGGTTAGAAAATCAATACGAAAATTTAAGTCGGGATGTGTTAATTACTGGAAATGGCGATGGAATATGCTCCGTTGGCTGCAACAGGCGTTCATTCAATGATTAATTCATCGAGCAATCTGCCTGCTTTTTACCTTTAAGTATTTTTTTATTATTAAGGCATGTCATAGGCGGAATAAGTTTTATTTTAATTAAGGATGAGTCGAATCCAAATGTCGATTCTCGATTCCACCGATTCTCAGGATTAGAATCGGTATCGAAAATCGATCGCCTAGAGTCGATTCCGATACCATCGATTCCAGATGGATGAATATTCAAATCAAATTTCATTTATCACATCATATCTGTCTCAGTAATTTAGGGTGTTGGCTATCAATTTGTACTTTTTATCTAGATACCTCAATAAGCTGAGGATATATTTGCTATTTGTTAATAAATATACTTTTTGAGCGACTCAACTGCCTTTGTTGTTTCATTTCAGCCAATACTTGAATTTAAATAATAGTCGTACGCTACTGGTATATCAATATCCCACCTGTTATTAGGAATAAGAATCGATGGAATCGGAATCGAGAATCGGGAATCAATTTGAAAGAATCGGAGTCGGAATCGAAAAAAAGTGGAATCGACTCATCCCTAGTTTTAATACAATGCATTAAAAAACGCGGACTAGCATTTGTCGTGAATCACTCGGTCGCGGTCCTAGCAGTCAACTAGAAGAACAATCTCTTTCCTCCATTGGACGCCTGGGAAGCTTTTCCATCGCGCCTTATCGAGTCAAATGGATTACATTGTTGCCGCATTTTGCATTACACGGACCTCGGCCCGAGGAACTTGTTTTGAATGCTCTGTAAATATGGCAACTCGGGGTGTAATGTCATTCGATAACCTATCATTCACGTAGTTTCACGGAAAGAGCTCACGGCGAGGCGGACTTGGAAAGGAGGGAAGAGGAATGAATGCGAGGATGATAATGTCGGAGTGAAGGGTTTGAAGAAAAAGGATTTGTTATATTGTTGGGTGGGTTGCATGGAAAGGGAGGGGATAGGCGTGAGGGGCGTACTCACGGGCCGCAACTCATACCCCCATCTCCTCCCCCTCTCTCCCTTTTATAAATGCTTTCTTTTCATCTTTTATCCCGCGTCATTTCTCGGAAGATTTATCCCACTTCTAACCCCCCACCCCTATCCCGCTCCCCACGTCTCGAAAAGGCCAGAGGGGAGAATGAAAGGAGGGGAGGGAGGTCGGAAGTTACGATTTCCTCTCCCCCTTCCTCTTGAAACCCCCAAATCTCCCCTCCTCCCCATCTCGTCCCTCCCGACCACTCTGAGAAATGGTGGGTGGCGGGTGGTGCGGGGGAGGTTTTCTTTTTTTTTCGTGGTTTCCCAAAACTCCCCTTCACGCGCTACAAATCATTTTCTCCCTCCCCCATTTTCCCTTTTTATATATTCCCTCCCCTCCTCTATCCTTCCCCTTTCTCTTTTCCTTCTCCCCACCCCCTGCCGTGCGCCCTTAACGAAGCCCTCTTCAGATCGTCGAAGGATGAAGAAGAGAGGGGGAAGGAGGGAGGGAAAGCGACTAAGTGAGAGGGGAGAAGTATTTTATTCATCGCTCCGAAAAAAATGACACCAGTAATCTTCGCTAAATGCTCCTGATGTTTTTTATTTCTTCCACGAGCCGTGTAAATGCTTAAATGTAACCGCGGCTCATTCCTGATTAGTACGCAATTTCGCACATTAAGGTAGTTTGAGCGAAATATCATTTACCTAGGAATAAATAAATTTGCCTAATTTTAAAGAAAAATACATAATCCTTCCGTTTACACCAAAAATTCAAACCCTTACCACATTACTTTCCCAGTTATTTGCAGAAAAATTCGAGCCATTTTACATAAGAAATGGTACATGTATACACTCCAGAGAGAAATTATTTTAAAGAATGAGACATTTCCTACACTTAGATCTCGTCAAAAAATCAACAGTATGTGTGTTTTCTCAACTAATTTTTAAAATAAATCATATTGTCACCGCAGTAAATTCTTCGGGATCAAAATAACCCTTCCGTTTTGAAGGAGTTTCAAACGTACCGCGTACAAAAAATAAGTCAAGTTAAAGACTTATTTAGATATTTTCATTTGATTACTTACAATTTCTGTCATATGAAACTATATTATTGCACCATTTATAATGCAATATTTTATTCGTGTGTCTCACAGTAGGTGAAATTAAAACGTATATATCAAAAGTGATCTCTATTATGATTGGGGAACTATCTCGCTCGCACTACCTAAGGTTGGCGAAGCGATCATTGTCTTGATTTACAGATCTGCGCGAAAGTTTGCGTACTTGTTCTAATTGATGATAATATCTATGGATGTAAGGAAAAACTGCATCATACCCAATTGGTTTTTCGGCCATTCATCGCTTTTTTAGAGCATAAGCACATGTAGTGTTTAAATGAAATTAGGTGGACCATACGAGAATTTGATACATAACCAATCGCGCCGTTCCCTTCCGGGGTAGGCAGAGTCACTAAATTTCACTCATAAATACATATTTATACACTTAATTCTGCTTCAATGATTTCCTCCATGATGACCTAACCTAGCAAACCTCTTTTGCTTCGTTTATCCCCATACATGCTTCATACACGCCCTCCTGTTTTAAAGACTCCTAATATTCCTCCACCTAAGAGTTTCCTCAACCATATTCAACTTTCTCGGCCTACATCTACCTCCCGCACCATTCATTTCACTATAATATGTCTGTTTCGTTATTCGACTCTCATCCATTCTCTCGACATGGCCAAACCAACGAAGCACACTCCTTTCATATATGTCCATTACATATGGAGCATCTATCCCACATTCATTTATTACCCACTCATTCCTGACCCCATCCATCCTACTTTTGCCTCAAACACTTCGCAGATAACTCATACCCACGGCGTTTAGTCTACTCTTATGTCTATCCTGACATACCCATGTTTCACTACCATACAACAAAGTGGGGAGAAGTACACTTTTGTACACGGCGATTTTCGCTTCCTTAGACAGGCACTCATTCCTTGATATGCTACACAATCTACCTATCACTTTCCTTCCAGCATTCGCACGTCTCTTTATCTCCTCATCTATCCGTCCATCTTTCGCAAACATCTTACCCAAGTATACAAAATCATCCACTTGTTCAATTACTTCACAATTTGCCCTCATCATACAGTTATTCTCCCCATTCTCCTTATCAAAAAGTACTACTTGAGTCTTGCACGCATTTACCCTTAATTCTATTCTCTCTGTTGATTCACAGAACTTATCTAGGAGCTTCTTTAATCCCTGTCGGCTCTCTGAGATCAATTTGAATCAATGAGAATTTGATTGAATAAAAAAGCAACATGAAACACGAAATGCCGCGTGCAAATTAAGTGTATTGTACATTAGGGATGTTTAGATATGGGTATCGGGCCCTCGATATTGCTTTACAAAATTTCGAGGAGAATTCGGGTTCAAAACCCGTACTCGAAAAACGAAATTCTTCGAGGGTTCCTTTCTTCATTTAAATTGCGTGGGGAGAAAACATTTTATTCCCCCTTCCGCTTGCCTTGTGACACATTGACCTCGAACCCCTTCGGCGTGACCCCTTGGCAGTAGATGTGTACGTAAGCATCTTTTCCGACGCCTCCGAGAAGACTCTGACCCGTCCAATCGTCCGCTGCCAGGGCAGTTCTTCCTTCGTCCATTAGACTCCAACGGCGCATGCTGTCAATCGCCTCCTGTCATACCTGTAACTAATTCCCGGGATACTTCCAGCCCAACATAATATCCATAATCAAAGAATTGTTGTATTTTCTTAAAATTGCATCACTGCTGATGCTGCGAGTGCTCTCCAGCCTTTTACAAGTCACAACACACACTATACAATTGCAAGAGTATGAAGCGGGCGAATGGTGAAGTTATTGATCAAGTGGATGATTTTGTGTACTTAGGTAAGATGTTTGCAAAAGATGGACGGATATATGAGGAGATAAGGAGACGTGGAAATGCTGGAAGGAAAGTGGTAGGTAGCATTTGGAGCATATCAAGGAATGAGTGCCTGTCTAAGTAAGCGAATATCGCCGTGTACAAAAGTGTACTTCTCCCCACTTTGTTGTATGGTATTGAAACATGGGTATGCCAGGATAGACATGAGAGTAGACTAAACGCCGTGGGTATGAGTTATCTGAGTAGTGTTTGCGGCAAGAGTAGGATGGATAAGGTCAGGAATGAGTGGGTAATAAATGAATGTGGGTTAGATGCTCCAGTAATAGACAACATATATGAAAGGAGTGTACTTCGTTGGTTTGGCCATGTCGAGAGAATGGATGAGAGTCGAATAACGAAACACATATATGAGAGTGAAATGAATGGTGCGAGAGGTAGAGGTAGGCCGAGAAAGTTGTGGTTGAATGTGGTTGAGGAAATTCTTAGGAGGAGGAATATTAGGAGTCTTAAAAATAGGAGGGCGTGTATGAAGCAGTGTATGGGGGTTAGTGAAGAAAAGGAGGTTTGTAAGGATAGGTCAGTATGGAGGAAATTATTGAAGCAGAGTTAGGTGTACAAATGTGTATTTTTGAGTGAAACTTAGTGACTCTACCTACTCCGGAAGGGAACGGCGTGATTGGTATGTATGTATGCATGTATATAGTTCCCGTATAGTATTAACGGTACTTCGGTATCTTTATGCTATTCTAACAGGGATCACAAGGGTTGTTGGGGCACCAGCCATGATTAATTAAGGAAATTGGGAGAAGGAACGTACTTGCAACGTAATTGAGTTCCATTAATGTCTCGATTTGTTTTTTCCCAGCCACTGATGGTGTATGGAAGGATAGCTTAAGTTATGAACCGATTTCACAGTGTATTGCACTTAATTTGACGACTCTGTCTGCTTGGGGGAAGTAATGCTTCGTTAAAATAATACCCTCCAGGTCACCCTAAAATTAGTTGGATATGAATGTTCCAAATGATCTTATTGCAGCAGGTGGCCTTCCAGTCTTTTGCTGCTCTGAGCTGAGTCCATGCATTCGGTGTTAACGTTAGAAGAAGATTTTGGTTGAATAATGCTGTCTTGCCCCGCCCAAGCACAACTCTATTTATTTCTGAGAAAGCTGTGCTCTGAACGGTCTCATCCGCAACTACGTTGCAAAGTTTTTTTCTTTACCTTGGATTAAAGTAATTTTTCCCAATTCAGAATGGAAAGCATTTTCAATTTTATTTTTTAAATGAAGCATGTGTTTGAATCATGACGTAACCTGGTATCATTAATGTCGATGAAATATGTTTCAACTTGATAAAATAATTAAAAATTAATGAAAAAACCCATTTATTTCGCTGGACGCTGAAAACACTTCAACCACCAAAGATTATTTTTGCTATTACTTACAAACTATTCCAGTGGTTAGTGGATCTTTTTATAAATAAATAATTTGGAATGTTGACAAGCTACCCGCAGTTAAATTTCTTGCATGATATATGCGTTACAAAGAGCTCATTTTTTACTCAGTCACCGTGTAGTTGATACTCATAAAAACCATATTCTATAGTAGAGGCTGATTTTTCTAGGCAAATATTTCGAAAAAAGTACTGGTAATCGGCTGATATTTTGTTCAAAATGGAAATATGGTGCATCTTTTATTATTATTATGAGCCAAATTCATCGAATTTGATGTTAACTGATATTTATCTCAAAACTACTCTAAGCGCTTTGTCCACGCATATGATGAGGCATTACCATACCCTAATCGTTTCCCTTCATCCAATACAACTGTTGGCCCCGTATCTGCAATATCTCTCTCTCTCTCACTCGCTCCGTGGGGCCACCGTATGTTGCTTCATTGCATTTACATATATTCGTTTAGAATTTGAATCCTTCCCACCCGCGACCACCTCCGATTGGAATCCCATCTCCATTCCCTTCGGCCCATAACCTCTGGACCCCTCGAGCCCTTACTCCTCCGACCCCCGTCCACCCCCGTCCACCTCCGACCATCTTTTTGGGCCCATCCCACACATAAAATTTCCACATCCCTTCTCCGGGTCGAGGCCGAAGGCAGGAAGGAACTCCCACAGACTCCAACGATGTTCATACACGACTGATCGATTATCGTTTTTTTTTGTTAGTAGTCCAAAAATTTTCCGTTTCGCTGCGGAGCTGAGGTGAAAAAAATCGAATTGAAGGTATTACAGGACTCAAGACTTGTTAGTCCAGTTAATATTATTTAAATATGTTAACCAATCGAGACTGATTGTCGCACACATTCATAATTCCCTGGAATATGCTGTTATAACAGTTAGGGCACGGAAACTGAGGGCGTCTATTCCAGGTGGAAATATTTTTTGTGACGCAATAATGAGGACCACATTCCTGTAAATAGCATTTTTCTCATCATTTTTATTGCATTGAGTATCATTGCGTATTTATAAATTGCAATCATGCGAAGTTATGAAAATATGGTGAACTAGACAAGAGACTTTCTCAGTGATCGTAAAGAAAAAGTAGTTATTGACGGTTTAAGCTATGATATGGTTGAAGTCACTTCCGGTGTTCCTCAAGGAAGCGTGATTGGGCCTCTTTTATTCATTTTTATATTAATGACCTAAGTTCTCGAATTAGCAGTAAATTAAGATTATTTGCACACGATACAGTAATATACCGTGAAATGAGCGAAGACGCGGACTTTGAAGTTCTGTCATCTGATCTTAACAACGTTCATTCGTGGTGGTTCTAGAATTGAGGTTTTGAACTAAATATCAACAAATGCACCACAGTTCATTTCCTGCGAAAGTCATCACACAAAAGCCATGCCTACATCATGGGAGGAGTAAACATAAAATCTTCAAATACAGTAAAATATCTTGGAATTACCTTAACTTCAGATATATCGTGGGGAACACACATACAAAACATATGCGGTACAGCATTAAAGAAACAAGGTTTTGTTAAACGTATAATAGGAAGGTCCTCGGATGAAAAAGTCAAAGAGAGATACTACTTCCCTCTGGTTAGGCCATACCTCGAATACGCCGCGAGCATTTGGGACCCTGGTCATAAAGATTTAACCAAAACAATTTACAAAATATAAAGTAAAGCAGCACGATTTGTTAAAAACTGCTACGAAGAAACGTATAGTGTAACACAACTGTTTGAGGGACTTAGGTGGGAAACCTTAAGAGACTCGGAGGCTGCACGCTAGGCTTAGGCTGCATGAGATATTCTGAACTGGTGTGTTTCAGAGCGACTCAGAGAATATTATCAAGACACCTCACTTCATTTCTAGGTCTGATAGATGCGATAAAATAAGAGAGATACTCTGCCGAACAGATAGGTACCAAAACTTGTTCTTTCCGCGCACAATAAGTGACCACAGTAAAACTGATCTCCTCTAAATACACTCCCATAGTATATGCATGTCACCATTTCACCTCCAGAAAGTTTACATCTTTACACGGCTGGTGACCTACCACCCCCTGCCACTCGCCTATTTGGCGCCTCGCGGGGTATTATGTTGACGTAGATCATGTAAGCAGCAGTCTGGTGTGTTGCTAAGGGAATCACTTTAGGAGGTAATTTAACTTATTGACGAATAGGAAGTAACTGACTCGTACTGTTTTCAAAGCAGCACTTCTATACACTCTTAAACTTGTAAATCACATGAAATATGGATCCAGTTTATTACTTTGTGTCACACTGTCTTTTAATTACTTCCAATCTGGTGCCAGGACGTGTTTATCGATCAAGAAGGTGATGTTATTTCAGTTACTAATTTACGAAAAATTTTCCTAAGAATTACCTAAAATGCTTCGTTGAATTTCTGATAATACTTTTGAAAATTCGTTCATGCTATTAATAAAAGTATCGTGGCCCATAAAATGCTGTATATGGTTAGCAATAATCGCCCGAATTTTTGGAATTTCACTTAAAAATATCACAGCAAGCGCATTTCCCGCGCTTTCGTAGGACTATGTATTAAACAAAATTGTGGGCCGGACGATGGTGTAATGGCTTTCAGGACATCTCGCAAGAATCTGCGGAAGGTGGAACTGCCCGCTTCATTTCACTTCTCGCCGTTACGTATCCAATGGTGGTCCGTACACAGAGGAGCAGTGTCTCCATCCAGCGGGCGCTCTGACAACCGCTTGAGCGCGCCTGAGCTTTTGAATCGGTCATAGGTGGCCACATTCTTCGTCGATAATTGTAATCAACAAGAAGACAACTGTGTATCTCAGTTCAAATAGAGACGATAGAGAATTGGCTTAATCTTAGAGTTCAAGGTGAATGTCTTTTAAATTAGCAGGCTATACGTTGTGGGACCACATAACGATAATAAAAACTCTACTTTGTAAAATACCACCATTTTCTTATTTTAAACAGACCCTGGTTTCAACTGCACACGATTATTTTCAGGGTGTGAGTCACCAGAAAATGGCTGAGTAAGGTTGAAATCTGGGTCGGTTAAAAAAATATTGGAATTTTAATAAGTTTTTCTTATAGTTTAAGCAAAGGTGGAAGCTTTTTGTTGAAAGCAAAACGAGTTCACTGCTTCCTATTTATCAATAAATTATGCAACTGTCTAAACAATCTCCTCCACAGCGCAAACAACTGCTGCTTTCATGGTGC
Organism: Ceriagrion tenellum; assembly: GCA_963169105.1. Taxonomy (NCBI): domain Eukaryota; kingdom Metazoa; phylum Arthropoda; class Insecta; order Odonata; family Coenagrionidae; genus Ceriagrion; species Ceriagrion tenellum. The sequence goes on along the minus strand of OY720642.1, from coordinate 125,840,441 downwards.
GCAAGACGCTATTTGTTTGACAGGCATGTGAATCCCGTCAGTCGTGGGAAAAATATTTGCATGTTGAATAGGCGTCCTCAGTTTTCCGGTCCTTAAACTTTTGCAACAGAGCGTTCCAGTGGTTTAAGAATTTTTGCTGCCATCAGTGATGATAGGTTTATTATCCTATTTAAAGATAATATACGGAACTGGCAGTTTGTTAAAAATTTCCGCAGATGTAAGCGACGATTGATTATCTTATAAAGGAACAACTAATTCTTAACCCCATCATAACCTCCTATTCCGAGTTTTTCCTATACCTCTTTAAGGAAATATTTTTGACTCTACGACTACAATTTACAGACAGATGACGATCGAAATTGGCGAGTCAAGGCCCGTTAATATCGTAGGCTACGATTGCTCAGCCAGACATATCGCGCGGGGTTATCGATGCTTCATTCCGCTGGATGTGCTATATTCAAGTTTTGAGACCACATTGCAATGTATATTTTGCATCTCAAGAGGCGTGATGTGGTACATAATGATTGGCATAATATTGCATTTTCAAAAAAATTCAGATATCTAGCCAGTAATAACGCCGCAAAACTCAATATATTCTGGGTATCGAGAAGAGGCCGCATGGTTGGGTGATCGGACGAAACTAAAATCCTCCTGAAAATGCGAGAGATAACACAGGCCTACAAATGTTAGCGTCTCGAATACTTTTTTGCTGTGAAGAATCATTTCTCACGTAATTTTGTGCGCTGAATCCGAATCTACTCACGAAAATTGCCTATCACGTCAGATTTTTGAGATATTTTAACTTTTAAGAGTCTAAATGGCAATTTTTAGGCCATTTTGAGCTTTAATATCTATGAAACCAAAGGTGATAGTGAAATTCTGCTAACGGATTTAAAGTCTGCGTTTAAAATGCATAGATTTCATCTATGAATCCCAGAAAAACTATGGTTCCCATAACCTTTGTGGAATAATGCGAAGAATGAGTATCTTCATTGTAGTACACCTGCATGTATTTTGTATTTACATATTGTGTTGCTTGGCGACTATCAATAACTTTATTATAATTCAAATTTACTATTTTTCTGAGCACACAAATTTTAAAACTAAGGTACAGGTCATGAGAACGATATTCATGCATGAGATGCACGTATTCCGAGTATCACAAAAAACGGCAGGTTTTTTGTGATACCCAAGAACCTACTGCGGTGACAATATGATTAATTTTCAAAAATAGTTGAGAAAACACACAAACTAGAATGAAGGTTTCTCGGGTTTCCAGCCGGGTAATGGTGTTAAACTGCACCGACGTTTCGATGACGTAGTCTGCCATCGTCTTCAGGGCGAATGGTTCATTCATCCTGAAGACGATGGCAGACTACGTCATCGAAACGTCGGTGCAGTTTAACACCATTACCCGGCTGGAAACCCGAGAAACCTTCATTCTAAGCATTCGCCGGGAAAGACTCAGATCCTACATTAACGTACAAACTACACACTGTTAGTTTTTTTACGACATCTAAGTGTTAGAAATGCCTTTTTATTTTATATATATATATATATATATATATATATATATATTTTTTTTTAATTGCATTTTATAAATAATATCTCTCTGGAGTGCAAACACGTACCATTTCCCATGTAAAAGGGCTGGTATATTTTGGCAAATATCTCCGAAAGTAATGTGGTGTAAGGGGTTGATTTTTGGTGTCATTAGAAGGGTGAGATATTTTTCTTTAAAATGAGATCATATTCATTGATTTCTAAGAAAAATGTTTTTTCGCTCAAAATAATTTAAGGTACCGAGTTTCGGCGACATAAACCGCTCACCTCTCCAATTATTTCGGTAAATTAGCGACTCTCTTGAGTTCACCCGTGTGACAATTAGCTTTCCTTCTCAACCTTTGCGGACCTTGCGACACTTCATTCTCACAGACGACTCCGGCCATTCGTCACGGCCAATCTTCGATCCCGTGAGATCGCCTATTCCGAAGGACCATCCTGGACCCACTCCGGGCATCGCCCCCCCATCTCTCCAGCTGCATCGACCGGCGTGTCCCAAAGGGTAGTGCGGTGGGGGTGGGGTAGAAAGAGTCGTCGGTTGTCCCTCCCCTTGAGAGAGAGAAAGGATTGTGTGTGAGGCAGAAAACAGGTGCTCGTCCGGCCGTTGACGACGAAAGCGTAGCATCGTCCACATCCCCCGCGTTTGGTCACGTCACTTCCTGCCGCGCCGTTGGGGGCTCTTGTCCCTGTGGCTGCACCCGTCCCCCGCTCTTCCCACCCCCCCTTCGTACCAGATATCTTCGTACTTGAAATCTCGTAGCCTTCCGTACAGGTAATCAAATGCTGTGGATTTTAAAATATTTTTCTGGAGTATTCAGCAACACCATATCCATGGGAAGATCTCGTAATTTGAAAAAACGAAAATTTTCAGTACCAATACGCATTGGTCTCTTATAGCAGGAGAAATCTGATTAGCATATAACTCAAACCTCTTTCATATATGTTCAGGGAGAAAGTTCAGTTCATTGTCGTTGTATCATGGATTTGGTTCCGCTATCTAAGATAAATAGACATTCTCAATCAAGTTTGATCCAGTAAAAGTTTTACTAAATAGCCAATTCAAATTGACATGCAAGACATTCTGCACCAATCAGCTACAGTTATCGATCATCGATACTCTTATAGACAATCATTGATTATCGAAAACCCTCAATCATTATACGCAATCGATTATAATGTCGATATATAATCGATAATTACGCAATGATTATAATTTTATGTCTTTTACTACTATTTATTTATTCGTCTATTTACTAATTTTTAATTACCTATGCGACTATACATAGACTTCGCATGAATAAAATTATTCTCTATGAACAGTATATTTGACAATTTCTTCCTTTAATATCCTTTGCATGCACATTTTGTGTGACTTTTGGAATAAAGAGAGGGTATACTGTAGCTTAAAAAGTTGACGTGACATACAAGAACTGAGGTCATTTTTGGATTCAGAAGCCAAAAGTTAGTCAAAAGCAGGTGTCAGGCCTAAGTCAACAAATTTAGTGTTTCCCAGTGTTATCGATGTTAACCAGTAAAATCGAAGCATTTCGATGAATGTTTTTCTCCGAAAATCGATGGGCAGAGCCGGTCATTGCTGAATCCTAGATGGACACATAGATAAGACTGGTGATGCATGCAGCTTCCGAGGCGGGAGCTGTTCCTCCAATCGTTCCGAAGATTGCTGTGCAAGTCTGACGGTGCCTGTGCACCACTCGATGGTGCGAAAGGGGGAAAACGAAGATGTGGGAGAAGGGAGGAAGAAAGAGAGAATGAAAGGTCCCTCCCCCTTGAAACATCCTCGCAAGGAGCAAGAGTGAGCGTCTCTATTTCTTTCTCCACGGATGCGACGATTTCACGCCAAAGCCCCGCTATAGACGTGCCCCACCCCTTTTGGATGCCTTAAAGGAGGGGAAAGGAGAGAGGGTGGAGGAGATAGAGGAATGGACGGGAAAATGCTCGCGAGTGTGGATGAAAAAGGCATTTGGATCGGTTCGGTCGGTGGACGCGATGAGAACGCGCGAAACTTCCGAGGTTGATCGAGTCGCAAAAAGAAGTCGCAAGAAGTCTCTCTCCCGGATAATAGGGGCGAGGGGCGGGTGGAATGGGGTAGGGAAAAGGGGAAGGGGTTGAGGGGAATTTCCGGGCAAGGACGAGGAAAGGGAGAGAAGTAGGAGAGACATCTATTTTCATCGTTGAGTTAGCTGGAGAGGGTATGACCTCGTCAAACTGTATCCTGACAACCGAAATATCCGCCATATTGCTCCCCCTCTCCTTTCCTTCCTTGCCTTTGGATTGCACGAAGGAGAGGACAAATGAGCGGTCCTTCTTCTCTGGTAACAATCCTAGGATTGGTCTGCAACAGTCTTCCTCTTTATCTGATCTTGGGCCAATCCTTTGACTTCTCTGTACGATTGGCAACCTAGTTCCTTCATCAACTGTCCCATATAGTCCAGTCTAGGTCTGCCCCTCTGGTTTTTTCCCTCTACTTTACCTTCTAGTATGGTCTTAACCAAGCTTTAGTGTCGTAGAATATGGCCAATCCAGGTGTTCCTTCTCTTATTTAGCATTCTGAGTAGACACCGTCTTTCCCCTATCCTCTTAAACACCTTCTCGTTCGTGACTCTTGCCACCCAGGCTATTTTCAGAATTTTCCTATAGCACCATCCTTCAAATGCCTCCATTCTTTCCGTCTCCATCTTTCCAATTGTCCAGGTCTCACTACCATAGAGCAGAACGCTCCACACAAAATTCCTCAATAGCAATTCCCTTATCCTTAAATTAATGTTGCTGGCGATGAAGAGTTTGTTTTTTAGCGGTTATTTAGGGTAAAACATCTACCTTCTGTTGATTATTCAAAGGAAAAAAATCTTGAAAAACATATTAGTTACTTGGAGGTACTGGTACAACTAGATTTTACTATGGCTTTGCTGGGTGTACAGATCAGTATCAATTTCAATAAACAATAAATATTGTAAAGAAGAATGCTTTCAAAAACTAAACGCATAGCGATTTGAATGTGGATTTTTGAAAGGAAGACGTCGCGAAATTGGTGAAATTGCAAATTTATTTCATCAGTCCGTAAGCGTCCGTAGTGCTCTGCAAGCTACCTCAGCCTACCTGTATTGCAATACCTACCTGTATTGGGGGGGGGGAAATATTCACAAACAACCACTGCACTCTATGCGAATATTGCAATATACGAGGGTGAGTAAAATGAAAACCGGAAAACTGCTATAGAAAATCTAAAACCTCTCTTATTACGATCAGACCCCGTACGCATGCGCGTGAACTCTCCCGCCATCAATTGGCATTGGTCCCGCGACCCCACGTGACCCAGCAGTTACGATACGATACGGAAGTTTCCAATATGGCGGCCCCTCTGTTGGAGTGTACCAAAGACGAGCAGCGCGGAGTGGTCCGTTGCCTACACCGTGAAGGCACGAAACCGATAGAAATCCATCGACGCATGTTGGCATAGTAAGGGGCTGCATGTTTATCGCAGACTCAGGTGTACGAATTGTGTAAGAAATTCAGCAGCGGCACAACAAGTTTGGCGGACGCGCCGAGGCCAGGCCAGGCACATTCGTGTTGTGACAGCTGAGGCGATTGCAGCGGCGGAGTAGATGATTCTGCGGGATAGACGGGACACCATCGATGACATTGCAACGCAATTACAGGCCAGTCATGGTTCTGCTCAGCATATTGTCTATGATGAGTTGAAGTACCGGAAAGTGGCCGCAAGATGGGTACCTCGTCGGCTGACTCCTGAAGTCAAGGAGAGGCGAGTCGATGCCTGCCAGGAGCTGCTGCGCCGCTACGAACATGAAGGTGACACATTTTTGCAGTGGATTGTGACTGGAGACGAGTCCTGGGTCCATCGCTACCAACCAGAGACCAAGCGCTCCAGTATGGAATGCCGGCACCCTTCTCTAGCCAAAGCCGGAAAAGTTCCGACCGACACGGAGGTGAAACAGGCTACATCGACAGCCACGTAGGTGAGTGGCTACATGCACAGCCAAAAGATTTTTTTCCCGAGGTATCCATGCCCTTCCGACTCGGTGGCGGAAATGTATCAAAAAGCAGGGAGACTACATTGAAAAATAGTGTACTTGTTCCAACTCTGTCTGTAATAAAGGAGCTGTAAAAAAATATTTTCGGTTACTATACACTTCCGGAGATACACTGCCGAACAGATAGATACAAAAACTCGTTCTTTCCGCAAACGATAAGCGACCACAATAAAAATTGAGCTCCACTAAATACACTCCTATAATACATGTCACCATTTCATCTCCAAAAAACTTACACCTTTACACGGCTGTTGAACTATCACCCCCTGCCACACGCCCATGCGGCGGCTCGCAGGGTATTATGTATATGTAGATGTAGATGTAGTGGAAGCCTCCGGGTAGATGTAGTGGAAGCCATCACACCAATACTCATCCCATTGGTACTCTGGACACTAGTATAGAAACAATCCGCAAATACGATGATCACTGGTCAAAACACACGGAAAAATCAATGCAAGAGGAGGTGTGTGGGTGAATCAATCGGTGATTCAAGAAATTGTCTAGAGTTAAGATTGTGTTGATCGATTATCGGCTTACTACTTATTTCATCTTCTAAGTGAAGAGAATCTTCTTAGTCAGTGTACATACGTCTCATCGTCTAAGGGCAAACTGATGAATGAGAGAACATCTAAATTCCTCTGTATACGAGTCATCAGCGGCTGGAATAAAAAAAAATCGAGACATTGGTGGCTCTCCGTTTACAACGTAAGTTCCCTCTTCACATTTCTTGCAATACTCATGGCTGGTGTCCTAACACCCTCTGCCACCCCCCTCCTAGGTTAGTATTTAGATGTATATGTATATCTTGATACCACAATTACGAGAAACATACGGTATGTTCAACTCTACCTTCACAATGTGCTACATGCTACCTTTCAAATCGAAAATATGTTCTTTGCCGCATTTCGTGTGCCTACTTGTCTCGAGTATGATGTGAATTGAAAAATCTTCCCATTGCCCTGAGTTTTTCATGGCCGTCGTCCTAACACCCTCTGCCACTCGTCTATGCGTCGGATCGCAGCACGGAGTACATGGCCGTAGACGATCGGATCGGACCGCAACTCAAACAGAACTGATATTTCAAATCCTCTTCTTGAGGTCGCACATTCCCCCGTCTTGTTCTGTTGTTCAGGGGCGTCTGAAGAGTCCTCAGCGAAAAATAATAATGACCGCGTCCAATTGCCGCTCGTTTAAATGAAGTGCCGAGATTAGACGCGGGTGGACCAATCATCCTACTCCTCCTCGATGGGTCCAGCCGTTTTGGAACGATGGCCCGTCGAGATTTTGAAGCTCTTCCTCTCCTCTCCACCCCTCACCCCCCCTCCTTCCCCTCCTTACGTCACTTCCTTCCCCCGACCCTCTTGAAAAACATCCTCGAAACGAAAGGACAAAAAAGGTGAGCGTCCATTTGCTCCTTAATCCGTTGCCAAGGGCGTCGCGTGAAATAAATCATCACTTTATGTAGCCGACAGACAGACTATTATTCCCAGTCTCCTTCTCCTTCCTCCGGGTCCCTCTTTTCCTTTGGGTTCAACTTTAAGAGGTACTTACTCGGGGAGAAGCCCTGGGTTTCTCCTTGGGAAGATTCTTGGGGAAAAGAAAGAAGGTCGTATGTCGCAGTGAGTCGCATCGGGAGAAGGCTAAGGAATGAAAAGGCGATGATCCTCGTGAGACTCTGCGAGGGACAGAGAGGAGGTGTATTTCGCTATGTCCGTTCGCCATCGAAACGTCCGATTGAATGGACTCTCAATCAAAGGCTTAAGGATTGTGGGAAAGTGAGTCGGGAGTCTATTGCGAAAAAGAGGAGCACCACCACAATCTACATTTCCTCTATATGAAGGGAGGGAATGGAAATGGAATGCCTTCTACCTCGTCGGGCGTCCGCCGGATGTCGCCATTAGGCGGGCGTCGTAGGACACAGTCCTCCTGAGCCAATCCCAAGTTCTCTTCTGCTCAGCTCATCTCTTGTTAGCTTAGGCCACTATAATTGACCAGCCGAGGAAGACTCTCATGTTGGCGCGCTTGCAAAGTTTCCTCGAGTGTTCGGACTACGTAGTTTGCGTTGGCAACATTCTCGGCGAGCTAGACGATGTAGCTACACTTTTTCCTCGGCAGTTTGCATTGCTGGCGGTGTTTAGTGCCTATGAATTGATCAGTGTAGCCCAAACCTTTTCATCCCACCGCCGCCTTTATTTTATATGCATACACCCAACGCTCCTCAACCGCACCATTTGAAATTGTAGAACAAATCAGGATACTGTAAATACAAGGATGAAAAAAGATAATTTTGAAATTTTGTTTGTATCAAATTCACTACGTAGGTATTTAATTCATCTTGGGACATGTATGCATCGTACCGTTTAGTCGGGATCCTGCCTCCAGAACCCCTCTTCCGCAATGTTTATTTTTATTTTCAAACCCTCCCCCTCAACAACCCTAGATTAAAGCACTCCCCCCCCCCCCCTATGGGGCGGTGCTGCCCACTTTGAGAACCACTGGTGAAGGTGGTCTACCTCTATTGCCTCTAATATCTCGAGTAGAAAGATCTGGCGATCGTTGAGAGGCCAATAGGGGACTAAAATGTGTGCAGCAATGAGATAGGGCTGGTTAAGGGAGCTGCTGGATACCTCAGCCAAAAATGCCCTTTTAGTTCTCGCTTCTGCTGCAACCTAGAGACTCGGAAGACTACACGCTAGGCATAGTTTGCTGGCGAAATTCAGAACTGGTGTGTTTCAAATAGACAGAGAGAATATCATTATGACGCCACACTACGACTCTCAGTCTGACAGAGGCGATAAAATAAGAGAGCAACATTTCCGAACAGATAGGTACAAAAACTCGTTCTCTCCGCGAACAATAAGCGACCATAATAAAAACTGAGCTCCATTAAATACACTTCCATAATACACGTCACCATTTTACCTCCTAAAAAACTTATTTTTTACATCTTCACACGACTGGTGTCCTAACACCCCCTGCCACACGCCCATGCGGAGGCTCGCGGGGTATTATGTAGATGAACTTAGGAGAGGTCTTCTCCTTCATCACCGCTCCCAGCCCCGGACAACAGCGCCTTCTGATGGCGCCGTGGAAACTGCGTGCCATGGGCTCTCGAGGATTTTCAATTTGACGTTATGATACGCAATATGCGACAATATGATGGTCCGACATGAGGATGAACGATTCACATTTAGAGTAATTGCAAAGATTTTTAAGAAATTAACCCCGCACGTGTCATAGCGATCACCTAATTTTCGACAAATTCACGTTTCTTCAACGGTGGATATAATTACGCAGAAAGAAATAACGAATAAATACGACTTCAGTCATATTCATCGCAAGCCCATCGTACGTCGGGGTGTGTCCAATCCACTTGGTTCTTCTTTTCTTTGAATAGCTCCACATGGTCACTCCTCATCTACTCTTCTTCAAAATTCTTCATTTCCTATGTGATCCATCCATTTGATCTTCAGCATCCTCCTCAAACAACAGGTTTCGATGACATCTAGTGTGTCCTGATCTACTTCTCCAATAGTCCATAGAGTGCCACGCTCCGCACGAATATCCACATCTACATCTACATACTACTTTATTGGCGTTTTTCCACTTCTTCTCTTTTCCATTTTCGTAACAATTTCTTCCGTAACCCACTGCTTCTTTACTCTCCTCGTTTCCGCTGATCCTATCGTTATCTCCGCCGCTCTTGCAATTTGTATATTCTCCCATATTTCTTCGATCTTTCTCATTTCCTTTGCCCGCGAGCTGCCGCTTGGGCGTGTGGCAGGGGGTGGTAGGTCACCAGCCGTGTAAAGATGATAAAGTTTTGGAGGTGAAAAGGTGACATGTCCTATGGGAGTGTATTTGGAAGAACTCAGTTTTTATTGTGGTCGCTTATTGTGCGCGGAAAGAACGAGTTTTTGTACCTATCCGTTCGGCAAAGTATTTCTCATATTTAATCGCACCTGTCAGACCTAGAAATGTAGTGAGGCGTCATGATATCTAATATTCTCTGTGTCGCTCTGAAAAATATCAGTTTTTAATTTATCAAGCAGTCTAAGTCTAGCGTGCAGCCTCCAAGTCTCTAGGGGCTCCAACCTTAATCCCTCTAACAGTTGTGTGTAACACTATATATTCGTTCGTATCAGTTTTTAACGAAGCGTGCTGCTTTTCTTTGTACTTTGTTAATGTTTTTGGTTAAATCTTTATGATAATAAATATTGTAATGAATCAATGAAATTCAATGAATGAATGTTGTTGTTAGGGTAATTTTTGTTGGTTGAAGGATAAGTAAATAAATTTGTAGTTCTTTAGTGTTGTCGCAGAACTTGAATTGCGATTTCTTCCATATCACATAAATCCGTAACAAATTGGTGTCAGAAGCGGGATTGATTGCAAAATACGTGGTTATTTGTGTGGAAGAACGATGGTGACGAAATTAGTGACAATAAAATACTTAAAACTGGCGGATTTAAAGAAAGAGTTAGAAGAACGGGACGAAGATACCGTTGGTACGAAAGCCGTGCTATTACAGCGTTTGATACAAGCGATGGGGAAGGTGGGAGAAGATCCGGAGAACTTCTTATTCGAAGCGCAAGGCGGCAGTGAGGAATTGAGAAAGTTACTTGATGAAAAATTAGAAAGAAAGTTGGACGGATAATTGGTGGAAATGTTCGGAAGGATAGAAGAGGGAATGGAGGAAGATTTCAGAATACTCAAAGAAGGGATTGAGGAGAGGTTCCGGGAGAATGCTGCCGGGCTGAGACAGGAATTGCAGCAGGACCGGGAAAGAAGATTGCAGAAATTCAAGAGTCGTGTTGAATCCCTGGCGGAACTAATTAACTCGAGCAGCGAACGTAACGGTACACCAGAGTGCGTAGACAAGACAATGTGCAATTTCAAGCTTTTGGGCGGAGTGAGCTGCCTACGTTAGACGGAAAGACGCCCGTGGAGGAATATTTGACTCTCGTCGAAACTGCGGCGATGGTTAACGGCTGGTCGGAGTCCACCAAGGCTTCAATATTGTGTCTGACTCTTCGTGGTGATGCTCTTAGAGTATTACAAAGAATTCCTCTCGCCGAGAGACAAAATCACAACTCAAGTTCTGCGACAACACTAAAGAACTCCAACTTTATTTACTTATCCTGTAACCAACAACAATTACCCTAACAACAACATTCATTCATTGCATTTCATTGATTCATTACAATATTTCACAAACTGTTTCCTAGTTTGCAGCCCTAACTTCTTTAACCATAGGAACTTCTTTTTCACCAAGACTTCTGCCTCACCATGGCCTATTCTTCACTTTATGTCCGTTGTACTTCTTGTTCGTTGTCCCCGGTTATGGTACTTCCGGGTGATGAAGGAATCAATGTATATATTATATTTTCTCACTTCTAAGCGAGACTTATAAATTCAGCTTCTTTTCAGAATATTCCAATTTGCGTCTCTATTTTATTAGCCTTAATGTTATATTTTTGAAGCACTGTAAAACCCGCTTCAATACGATTTCGTCTAAATTTTGAATATGGAGCGAAAAAAATTTATTCATAGCATGCTTCAATGAAGTAATAGACTGAAAAACGTAATTCATGTATAAATTCCATTACTGCCTCAATGGTGAGTTCCAATAAATAAACAGATGTATACTAGGTGAAATATCTTTCGAGTTTTTTAGCGGCTTACTAAAAAACTTATTAAAATGAGAGCCAATTAGCCCCCAATTACCACTGCAGCTACCTTAAGAAACACGAGGCAATGAGAGGCGAGTATTAAGGACATTTAAATTTCAAAACTTCACTTTAAATTGCCCCGATCTCGTATGCGTTGGTTCGTTTTGCATCCGTCTCTCCTAAACGGCACAATGCGAGGGGGTGTTCGGAAGTTCGCATAATAATCAAGAAGCGATGGAAAGGGGAAGAGGCGTGAGCCCAACCAGCAGAGAGCTCCACCCTCTGGTGGAAAAAAATCTCCCTTCAGCCAGGACAAATGAAGGCGGAGCGCCGCCCGTAAAAGTCGATTCAGATCAGCCAATGGCGCCACCACAGTGATGATTTGGGTCATTATTGTGTCAAAACTTAATAGCTGTTGTTAAAAAAGATACGTAGATTAGCCAAAAACCACAACAATTACGATACAATGCAGAATCTCATAAAAATAAAATGGCTAACTAATATTCAACTTCTGTTATTGATGAAATGAAGGTCAATTCATCGAATTTTTGCTGCCAAAAATGAGTAAGTTATATAAGTTTCCTATAATAGCATGTGTTGGGGCACATTTTTCATTACGAAAATCAAAACTGCGGCAAATTCCACGTTTTACCGTATAAATAACTCATAGATTATAGTTACCTATAACTTTGAATGCATGTTTTTTATTCATTATTTTTCTCAATTCCTCAATAATAATTATCGAGAATATCTGTCCTGAAAATTAATCGCGAAAAGAGTGTATTTCACTCTCACACAACCTTTCCAGGTGAATATAAACTAGTAAATATCATTTATATGGCAAGGCGTAAAATTAACGGTTGTTTCGGTTGGCGCAATGAAAAAGTGCATTCATACGCATGTTATTTTTTTTAAAACTTATATGGCCTACTTGTTCCCAAATTCGAAGGTTTGGCCTAAATTCCTATGGTCAAATGATCAATATTATTTAGTCACTTTAATTTCCCAAAATTCTGCATTACATCATCGTCAAAATGCTTTTTAGCTCACCTTCCTATCGCGCATCTATTAACAGTTATTAGGTTTTGACACGAAAAAGATCCAGGTGACACGAAGTTCACCGCAGTTCGAGATTCCTCTCGCCCCGAGTTCAAACGATGGACCATGGACTCATGGATCACGGGCCTCTCTGAGACATACCTTGCCGGGATGTTCTGATATACCGACGATTTGCCTATTTTACGCGGACAGACACGGGACTATCTCCATGGGCTATCCAAGTCAAGGTCGTTCGATTCGATATATCCGTCGCCCTATCGATATGGGTCTTCGCAACAGCCAAATCAAGAAAAGCCTTGAACAACAACAACACTCATGAAAAATAGACAAAAATATTTGCATTAATGGCGGACTTGTTTACGTTGCGAAGATGGTTGCGCTGAAGGTAGAACACAATCGATATTGAAACTCCTTGATCAAATGAACGCACACCAGTCTTAGGTACGACTTTGTGACAAGTCCCAAATATTCTCCAAAATATTGGCTATCAATTCTGAGTTTTGGTGAAGGTTGGAGAATTTTCTGTGGTAGAATTGAGACGCAATGAAAATAATTATACATGATATTAAACTCCAATTTTTATCTGAGAAACTTCAACTAGTTTTGACGCTGAGCATCAGTCAGTGCAGAGCACCAGTTTCTTCTTGAAAATGACGAATGCATAGCGTCTGAAACTGGTTGACGCTATTCAAATAAAGGGTGGAAATCACAAGCACAAATCTTTTTTCAAATGACACTTACGATACAAAATCATGTAGCACTTCTCTTTGTTAACAGTTCGCCTCTTTTACCCATCCTCTTCCACTACAGTTCGTTTTACACGAGACACATAATTGCACAGTTGCAATGATGTACAGAAATTACGAAAACGTGTGCACATCCCATCACTCGGTCATCTGCATTCGCGCCTGCAATGTAACAAATCACCACTTTACTCGTATAAATTTTTAATGGGTATTTATGCATGCATCTCAATAAGGTGCCTCATGTGAGTCGCCCTCCTAACAATGCGACACACTAACGGAGTTTTGTTTGTCACCCTTTTACCCGCTCATCGACGCAATCCTCCTTGGAGTTGGAGGAAGTGTTCGCGCCACGGGTGCAAATTAATCCCATGAATAGTTGCAATTCTTAAGTTTGAATCAATATCTCAGTCTTCCGCAAAAAATGAGCGAAATTTGCGCTACGAATATGCATGTGTAAAGAATCATAAAATGTACGCATGAATTGATATGAACGAGTTTTTATTTTGTTTGCACACGAGCGAGTAACTTTTTATTCTGGAAGGATAAAATGAGATACAGGACTGGGTTTGCGGGATCAGCAGAATATACAGCTTGTATTTCCGGCGCTATAGATGATTTTTATTCGTTCAGTATTAACGAGGAATTATAGAAACAGTAGTTTTGTAGTTCGTATTGAAGCAGAGCTAGCAGAGAAAGAGAGGTGCCTGAAGATGTCGCCGCTGCGACGAAACTAGTTGCACCGTAAAATAAATTGGTGGAATATTACAAAGTTTTTCATTTTTCATTTACGATAAAATGAACTTCCACAAAGTTAAGCCTGAGACGATAGAGAGAAGCAGAGCTTGTTTATTATATCAAGGATGTAAATATAGTTTCGAATAACAGTTTGAATAGCAAAATAGCATTCCTAAGTTGGGACTGTTCTTCATGAAATGCTATATTTTGAAAGAAACGCGGAAGAATATTGATAGAGAAGTGAGAATTTTGTAATATATCAATTTTAACATGTTTATCTTTAAAATGATATATCGCACTCTGTACCAATCGAATCGATTGTAACAATGAAGGGGTTGGTTATTACAACAAGTTTAACAGTACTGAACCTAAAAAGACGCCCATCTCCAATTTATTTGATTCTCCTAACCCAGGGATTAATTAGAAAGATTTAAAAACTAATAATAATAATAATAATAATTTTGATATTGATAATTCAGCCAACATTATGTGGAACAGATCTCGTCAAAAAAATGTAAACAAATATAATTACAAAATTTAAATGGCAGTAATAAAAAGCAAGAAAAAATTAGTACATCTCTGCAAAATACAGATAATAAACCTCGACACATTCATAGGCACAAAACAGATTTCAATGTAATGTTTAATAGAGACAGGTACAAAATAAAAACAGCAATACAAAACTTTAAAACACTTACAAGTGATGGTAAAAACATTAAAAGGTCAGGTCTGATATATTTGAGCTGAAATATTCTTCAATGCTGTAAAGTGGGTGGTGCTGAAACCACCTTTTTATACCCCTTTTGAAGCAGGCTTCATCGTCGATCCTGCTTTATAAAGTAATACATTGAAAATTCTTAAACCTAAAACACTGAAATTTTGTTTAGTCTTTTCGATTCTGCAAAAGGGCACATCAAGTCCCTCTTTCTTTCGGGTGTTATGGCTGTGACCATCTGCTCTTATGGGCAGGTTGGATAGATTTCCTTTTACGTAGGAAAGAACTAAAAATACATACAGAGAGTAAACAGTCATTATTTTACATTGAATGAAATAAGGCTTACAGTGCTCATCATTCTTTAGGCCAAGTAGAGCCCAAATGGCTATTTTCTGTAGTAGAAGCACATTTTTGGTATGACTTGTGTGTGCCCATAGAATTATACCATAATGCATATGACTCTGAAACTATGCATAATATACATTCATCATCACCTGTGTCGAGATCACTGGCCTTATTTTCCTGATTAAATACAACACTCTGCTAAGTTTTGTACATGCACTGTTTACATGGCTATCCCAGGATAATTTCTCGTCAAGGAGAAAGCCTAGAAGTTTAACTGACTTACTCGAATTGTTTCCTTCTCTAAGTCCAAAAGAGAACTTATTTGTTTTTAAGTCATTGATTAATAATTCATTATCATTAAACCACTCCTTGGACATCCTTCTGCAATAATCCAGGACTCATTGTAGTTTTCATGGGTGTGAATTAGAGTGGTGTCATCTGCATATAAAATTGATGTCCGCTTCAAATGGTATGATAAGTCATTAATATATATGATAAAAAGAAGAGGACCCAAGATTGACCCCTGAGGAACACCATATTTTAGGGGCCGAGTATTTGATTTTTTGTTACCCCAGAATACTTTCTGTTGCATATTTGTTAAGTAGCTGGACAACAACTTTATTACTGGGCCTCTCAAGCCATATCTGTGCAACTTTTGCTTCAGGATATCATGCGAAACTGTATCTAAGGCTTTAGTTAGGTCACATGTAATCATGGCCACGTTGATTTTTTTCAAAAGCTCCATTAATTATATTAATTACTGCCTCAAAAGTCTAGATGGTAGAGGACCCTGGTCTGTGACCATACTGATTAGTGGCTAAAATTTTGACAAAATGGGTTTCAAGTTGCTCTTTTATTAAATATTCAATTATTTTAGATATGATGGGAATAACAGCCATGGGTCGATAATTTTCAACTTCCTCTTTGCATCCTTTCTTGAATAGTGGGACTAAAGTTTTGAAGTCTTCAGAATATCAGGAAATGTGCCTTTAATCAACAATCTATTGATGAGATAACAGAGTGGGACCGCTTGAAATTCCACTATTTCTTTCATTAGAATATTGGAGAAGCCAAAAAATGTCACGACTAGTGGAAGATTTCAGGTTTCTAACGATTTTTATTATGTTGTTTGGTGTAGTGAGTTTACATTCTGACAAAAGTATCGTACTTCGTGTTCTAATTCACCCATGTATTGAATAGGGTTCTTGGTTTGTGAAAAATTTTCCCTAATTTCATCCA
The DNA here is from genome assembly GCA_963169105.1 of Ceriagrion tenellum. Taxonomy (NCBI): domain Eukaryota; kingdom Metazoa; phylum Arthropoda; class Insecta; order Odonata; family Coenagrionidae; genus Ceriagrion; species Ceriagrion tenellum. Next base: position 125,824,297 of record OY720642.1, on the reverse strand, counting down.
CAGCGAGAATACAGGATATTGAGTAAGAGATCTTGGCCACATCAATGTTGTTCAATAAAACATCGGATGGAATAGATTCTGGAAACCATTTGCTTTGAGCATCGAGAGCCTCCGTTGCTGGTTGACTAGGGTTTTTTTCCTCATTTGCTCAAAGAGCAAATGGACGACAAAATGCATTATTTGTGGAATACGAGAGCGACGTAAAAGAGCCGCAGCATTATGTGAGTCCAGCAAAAGATGACGTAGATGAATCCACGTCGTTTACACAGACTGAAATGATAACAACACCTCCCGTATCTAAGCAAACGCTTCATTCTCCCCAATTCACCTTCGGATAGGAGTCCCTGAATCCGTCGCCCTAAACAGACTTCATCTGAATTTTTCTATTCACTTTCCTTTTCCTCCTCTGTCACAACGATAGCATTTTTTGCTGATTCCTCTTCATCCAGTTTCCTTTGCAAATTCTGCTCATAACCCTCGTACCATCGTCCTATCTGCTCCTATCCTCTTCCCATAGTCAGAGAGCCTATTGAACGACATGTTCCAAGATTAAGTTTTCATCAAGTTTGGTTTCGCAAGTTTTGTATCCATACTCACCTCCACCTAATTCATTTCCTTTCCTTAAAGTGTTTATGGCTGGTGCATGTTTTGAAAATTTCCGTAATGATAAACCTATTCCCTATCCACAGTACTCACAAGAAAGATTACCATTTCATTCTTTTTTCATAATATAGAATCAGTTAATAATAATAGGTAAAGTTTAAGATTAATTAAGATAAATTCCATTAAAAATAAAGATAATGATACAGTTGAAGTATACCAAATTCGCTTAGAACCAAATAAAAAGTAAACATATCATTTACGTTCTTATAATTTAAATGAAGAGCACCGTCCTAGGTTCTTTGGTTTCCTTGATTTTCTTCCCCACGCGGCATTGGACTTGTATGATATGGCTTCATTTCTAAGGGTCAACTGTATTAATATCTTGGACGCAACCTTCCTTCCAATATCGAAATTGCCAAAATTAAAACCCTGTATGCCGTGTTAAGAGTCCCTTGCTTCAAGCAAAAGTGAATAAAGTGAGAATTCCATTCGAAGTGCATATACACTAGGGTTGAAATTCACCATGAAATAAAATAAAATAAATTTTTTTCATGGCGAATTTCAACCCTGGTGTAGTATATGCACCCGTGCGAGTGACTTCGTACCACATCATTTGTTAAATGCAATGATTGGAAGTTTGTTTATTTTCGTCGTTTTATAAAGGACAATTTTGGTTTTATCCACCGCGACAGTGGCTTTGTAAGCACGACTTCGTCCCTTGTGCTACAATGTAGACTTGAGGCCTGAATATCTAGTTCGCATAAACCCCCCTCGAAATTCGCCTTGAAGGAAGATGGCTTGGTGGTGTAACTAGGCTTGTGCGATGAACGACTTTGCCCATCGAGGGTCGATGAAAAAAAATCATCGAGATGATTCGGTTTCGATGATTGTCATCGACGACGATGAGTCGATGAATTCATCGCCGCCGATGAGTCGAAGAGCTCACCGACCTCGATAAGTCGATGAATTCATTCATCGCCGACGGAAAGGTAGGGATAGGCACGGGCGGGCGACGCAACACAAATTATTATAATCTAATGGGGATGGATTCATTGACTATCTACATCGGTGAATTCATCGACTCATTGACGTCAGTTCATTTATCAACTCATCGACGTCAGTTAATTCATCGACTCATCGACGTCGATGATCGATGGCATTATTTGTCATCGAAGCGGTTCATCGCAACGCGATGACTAAAATCATCGTCGATGAATTCGATGAATCAACTCATCGCACAAGCCTAGGTGTACCTAGCCAACACACCTGACCGGCAATTGGGAGATCCGGGTTCGAATCCTGGTTAAGTCAAATGATTTTTTCATGGCGTATTTCAACCCTGGTGTATATGCACCTGGGCGAGTGACTTTGTACCACGTCATTTGTTAATGCAATGATTAGAATTTTGTCTATTCGCAGTGTTGAAGTTGGCGCATATCGGAACATGTGCGAAATTCCACAGAGAAATTTCTCTGTGGAATTTGGCACATTTGTGCATTGCGGGTGACTCCGTGAAATTGCAACTCCGTGGCTAGTCTTGGATAGCTTTAAATTTGTCATATCGGAACACACCAGCGCACTCAAGCGGACACGAACGACGTTGAATCGATCGATGTGCACGGGCGAAACGTTTTGTAAATCAGCCGGTATTTTAGCATTCTGTAAGTGAAAATGAGACACGGCCAAATGGTTTGTTTGAATATGCTGAATAAATTCAAAGTAAGTATTTGAAAACGTAAGCTTCTCTTTGACAATATGCACCTTGACAATATGCACTAGTAACACCTTTGCTGGTGAAGTAATTGAACAAATGGATGATTTTTTGTACTTAGGTAAGATGCTTGCGAAAGATTGACGGATAGATGAGGAGATTAAGAGACGTACGAATGCTGGAAGGAAATTGGTAGGTAACATGTGGAGCATATCAAGGAATGAGTGCCTGTCTAAGGAAGCGAAAATCGCCGTGTACAAAAGTGTACTTCTCCCCACTTTGTTGTATGGTAGTGAAACATGGGTATGTCAGGATGGACATAAGAGTAGACTAAACGCCGTGGGTATGAGTTATCTGAGGAGTGTTTGCGGCAAAAGTAGGATAGATAGGGCCAGGAATGAGTGGGTAATGAATGAGTGTGGGTTAGAAGTTCCAGTAATAGACAACATATATGAAAGGAGTGTGCTTCGTTGGTTTGGCCATGTCGAGAGAATGGATGAGAGTTGAATAACGAAACAGATATATGAGAGTGAAATGGATGGTGCGAGAGGTAGAGGTAAGCCGAGAAAGTTGTGGTTGAATGCGGTTGAGGAATCTATTAGGAGGAGAAATATTAGGAGACTTAAAAACAGAAGGGCAAATATGAAGCAGGGTATGGGGGTAAATGAAGCAAAAGAGGTTTGCATGGATAGGTCAGTATGGAGGAAATTATTGAAGCAGAGTTAGGTGTACAAATATGTAGTTATGAGTGAAACTTAGTGACTCTGCCTACCCCGGAAGGGAATGGCGTGATTGGTATGTATGTATGTAACATCTTTGCAGATATTAAAAAAGCTTGACAGCAATAACGGATGCCATAATCGACATTCTTTTGTTCTTTAGCGCACTTCAACTTTACTCGCAATCCGTTTTGAAGAGCGCAGGGTCTGTTTGATGAATGGAAGGCAATTGCACTGACGCGTTGCGATGAGATTAGTGTGCTGTTATGCGAATCTTTGAGCTCCCAAAGATTCGCACGCAGACAACAATCAAATCAGAGGCAGCGTTTAGCGTTTAATGGCTTCGTGGAATTTCTCCTTCGGTGGCCCAGAGGCACATCAAATGCTGGTTGGCGCCACAAGTGAAAACTTTGCCGGGGCATCCGTCGTCAATGCCATTCTAAACCAGTGCTACTCTTAACTCCCCCACCCCTCCCTCCCTCTCTACCTCCCGTCCACATTCAACCCCCACCCCCCCCTCCTCAAATGTTCCCGAAGCAATCTTCAAAAGGAAGCGAGTTTTGTGCTGAGCGGTTGTTTCAGTTTCGAATGTAAATCAAAATTTTTATTGACTATAAATTCGAGCGCCCATGGAATCCGGGCGTCTCTCGTGCTCGTCTGCCGACAGTGGCGCTGGCGAGGAGGCGAAGGCCGCGGCACAAAACGTCTTCGGCGCTCATCAATCGGGATATCTTTCCTCCAAATGCAATCCACTGAGGATCTCTGTGCTAGTGGTCACATCTACCCTTCATAACTTCTCGCCGTGTTTAAGTATATACATCGCTAATTTGAGATTGAGGCATGATCTTATCTGGTTGAGGGATGCCCTAAGTCAGGGTTAGGGCATTCCAATAGTGCGAGGTAACTTTTCAGTGTTTCAGTTTTCAGTTTATTTGTTTCCTGTGTAATGAGTATATTTATGGGGTTCATGACACTCTTCATTTGTAATATTTTTCATATTTTTTATTTCCCTTCTTATATTATTAAAAATTGACTTTACAAATTTTTTCTCATTGGAGCTTTAAGAGCAAGTTGTCCTCACAGGTACCGTGCATATGATGCCAGAGGTACCCGTATGCGAGCGCTAAGCGCTACAGTCCACGGGGTAAAGCCCAACTTTAAACACATAGGTGTTTACTTTAGACATTTTCAAAGTACCACGGAACTAGCCGCGCAGTTACTTCAACGGAGTCACCCGCTAGTGATCACACAATTATGTGAAATTCACAGTGGAAAAATCATTCGCCTGGACTGGGAATCGAACCCAGATCCCTCGATTTCGCTTGTTCGTGTATGATTGAAAATTACTATTTTGATTTTATTATTGACGATTAAATTATATTTTTACTCTGTCCCGTTCTCTTTCTACGTCGAAGTTTCGCGGATTCCTGGGCTGGGGGAAATATATTTTTAAATCGAGGGATCTGGGTTCAATTCCCAGTCCAGGCGAATGATTTTTCCACTGTGAATTCCACACAATTGTGTGATCACTTGCGGGTGACTCCGTTGAAGTAACTGCGCGGCTAGCACCGTGGTTCTTTGAAAAAATTGTTTCTCGATTCTGTGAAAACTGATGCGGATAGTGATTGAGTCATTCATACGGTAGAAATTCGATTTTTTTTTAAATGAAGCCCGTCTCGAGTGCATGCCCATTTTTAAAAAATGGATTTCATTTTATTGGCAAATATCTAAAAACAAAACAAATAGGGCGGTGAATGGCTGATATTTCAGGATGTGTTTGGAAAGGTGATATTATTTTTGTGATTGAGGCCAAATTCATTGAGTTGAAAGATAAAATGATCTCTCTCTCAAGTTGCCCTGAAAAGATAGAGACGGCAGAAATTGATTCCCTCCGCTAGGTGTGCCCGCCATTGCGGAGAGAAAGAGCGTCAGTCGGTGGACTCCCCTTTCGAATAAGTCCGCCCAGAAATAACTGCGCGGCATTAATAACTTGGCAGGATATCCTGTCGCGGGAGGTGGAGGGACTAGGGGTGTACGGGGGGAGCAGCAAGGGGTGGCAAGCGGGCAAGTTTTAACCCCCTCAAACCCTGATGTCCACGAGGCTAGACGAAAAGGCACAGGGTTTATTCCAATCCACGAAACGATCACAAATGCCCTCGACCAGTTGACCTCGCACAATTGTTTCGCACGATAGGCATCGGTTGCCATACACTACGTGTATCAATCGGACTCAGATCGATATGAACTCGGACCGAACTAAACATTCTAAGCCAGCCGACTCGGATCGCCTGGTTTATCAATGTGAAATTGATTGAATATTGATTTGTATCTGTTCATATCGATTTGAAATCTCAGACTGGTAGAGAAAGAGGACCGAGTTAGCCCACTTCTCATATCGATCCCACCAAGCGTTGCGTTTACCATACCGAGCTGAGCCGGCAAAATCGATCTGAGTTTGATTGGTAAACGTAGTGATAGTTAAGTGAGTATGAAAAACTAACTCATCTTTTCCTAAATTTGCGTTTGAATTGATATCTCGGGTTATAATAAAAATACTCATTTCCAAGGAGGAATGCTCATAAAAAGAAATATAAAGAAAAAAAATAGCGGTGCATCAAACTTAGACGGCTATAATTCAAGATTTTGCAGAAGTGCACAAACTATATTTGGGTCGATTTTAACGCGTTTTTCTCAAAAACAGGTACCCCCCTCGATTCCGATTATAGTTTGATATTTTTTAGCTAGATGTCTTTGGTCATGAGTGATTGAAAATTACTATTTTGATTTTATTTTGAAGGAATGAATTATTTGTTAACGCCGTCCCATTCTCTTTCTACGTCGAAGTTTCGCGGATTCCTAGTCTGGGGGAAATATATTTTTGAATTGAAGCCGATTCGTACTCTTTCAAATGAGCACTTGTGCTTTGATGCAAGTGTTATGCGTCCGGAGATATCAACACATATCGTAACAAATTTAGGGAAACCTCAATTCTACATACTCCCGTAACAAGGCAACAGATGCGAATTTTGCATAGCCATTGGGTAAGGTCATCGATTCAGTAAAACGGAACCCTTCCTACATTTTTGCTCAAAATCAGAGAGATCGAGGGCAACTCTTTGTTCTAATTGGCGTGGAATGACCCTATAAGTGAAACTGACGAGAAAGGGCAGCTCCTTAAGGTAGTTTGAGCGAAATATCATTTTACTTAGAAATCAATGAATTTGATCTCAATTTAAAGAAAAATATATCACCCTTCTATTGACACCAAAAATTCAACCCCTTACCGCATTACTTTCCGAGATATTTGCCCTTTTACATGGATAAAAATACCAGCCCTTTTACATGGGAAATGGTACTTGTATGCACTCCAGAGTGTTCTTATATTAAAAATGAGGCATTTACTTCACTAAGATGTGGTCAAAAAATCAACAGTGTGTAGTTTGTGTGATTTCTCAACTATATTTGAAAATTAATCGTATGGTCACCGCAGTAGGTTCTTGGGTTTCACAAAAAACCTTTCGTTTTGATGGAGTTTCAAATGTACCGCGTGAAATAATGAGTCAAGTTAAAGATTTATTTAGATATTTTCATTTGATTACTTACAATTTCTGCCATGTAGAACTATATCATTGTACCATTAATAATGCAATATTTAATTGATGTGTCCTACAACTGGTGAAATTAAAACGTATAATTCGAATTTGGTCTCTATTATGACTAGGGAACTATCTCGCTCGGACTACCTTAAAGAGGAAAAAGGCAAGTTTTAACCCCCTTACACCCTGATGCCCACGACGCTAGACGAAAAGGCTGAGGGTAATTCCAATCCACGAAACGACCAAAAATGCCCTTGACATCTCCAATTTCGACCGAAGAAAGAGGTTCCACGTTTGCTCGACGTTCCCTGACGTGACTGAATCCGACGGTCGCGAAGTTTGTTTACTTACATTCAGTGGAGTCAGGTACGATCACCGGATGTTGACGACCATCGCAATCGACTATATATCCTCGCTTCCATCCTGAGTTTCCACTGTGAGACTGACTTTAAGGACGGATTCATGCAAAATAAATGCAGGAAACACTTGATATTTGCATCCAAACTGAGAACTGAATTTTGACCTCACCTCCCCACGGGCTGGATCAGAGAATATTGAATGTCTTCAAATGAGTGAGCAGGAAGGCCGCTTTACACGGTACGGTTTATTGTAGTAAAAGCAAATGTACCTTAGAATATAAAAGAGAATCAATCGAATTTGAGCATTATCTGTTTCCCGCTCAGTCATTCAGAGAGCTATGAAAATTGTCGCTTTGCACGGTATAATTTTCCACATTAGAGAGTTCATGCTTTAGTCTGTAGAAAAAAATATTCCGTATACAGCGCCCTTTAGAACGGTGATTTCTCTAAATCTTCTGCTGCAATATCTGTTATAGGCTGCCCACGCACGATGCTCTACAGAGCATCTCACTTTAAGGTAGTCCGAGCGAGATAGTCATACCCTAGTCATAATAGAAACCATATTCGAATTATACGTTTTAATTTCACCAGCTGTAGGACATATCAATTAAATATTGCATCATTAATGGTGAAATAATATAGATTTATAGAACAGAAATGGTAAGTAAATGTAATTAAATGAAAATATCTAAATAAGTCTTTAACTTGACTAATTGTTTTCGCGCGGTGCGTTTGAAACTCCATCAAAACGGAAGGTTTTTTGTGATACCCTAGAACCTACTGGGGTGACAATAAGATTAATTTTCAAATATAGTTGAGAAAACATACAAACTACACACTGATAGTTATTTTACGATATCTAAGTGTTAGAAATACCTCATTTAGTTAATAATGTCTCTCTGGAGCGCATACACGTACCGTTTCCCATCTAAAAGGGCTTGTGTGTTTTTAGGCCTATATATTCGAAAGTTATGTGGAAAGGGGTGGAATTTTTGGTGTCATTGGATAAGAGCCTATCAGTCCAACTCAGAGTCCTCTGAATGGCCGTTCTCTACACTGCTCCATCATAGGGTACTCTGTAGTGTATTATCGGCAATCTAGAGGACTCTGGTCCGAGTATATGTTGAGCAAGGTCCTTATACCCCTATAATAAGGACCTTGATGTTGAGCGGTCTCTTGTGGTTGAAATTTTACGGTGAACAGCCAATGACTCGGCGCGGAGCATGAAACATTCAAATCCGGGCATCTCAAAACCGGATCAGAAGTATACCGAAATTTTATTGCCGCAATCAAAAGGCTGAAGATTTTGGTGCTTTTTTTAAAAGTCAAAATAACCTTGAAAACGTTCAAACTCAACTTCACGCTAGACCTTCTCCACTTTGATGATATACTTTGGTCCTTCGATTTCGATATTTCAAGATACATTGACGTCAAGTGCATCAGAGATCATATTAGGATTATTTTAGAGCTTGGTAACGCACGGATACCAATGCAACATAATTGAATGGTAGTTTATTCAGAATCGGTCTGATTGGATGATCCATGGCGTTTAAAAAGAGGTCGGCATTAATTCTTGCGTAATTACGTGTGAGTTAATTGTCACTGGCATCATGAATCTATGTAACGAGCAAACAAAAAGAGAGCGGTTATAATGGCATTGCTGAGGTCCACTTTGCATTGACGATGCACATTTGCATAGGTATGATGTGCCGATGATTACGCATTTCAAATTGGAAAAAATCACCAATGAATAAGCGCAGAAACAAAGATATGAGCCATTACGACTTATTCTCTGTAGTAAAGGTAATCTACATCTATATACTACTCCCCGAGCCTCCGCATGGGCTTGTGGCAGGGGGTGGTAGGTCACCAGCCGTGTAAAGATGTAAAAGTTTTGGAGGTGAAATGGTGACGTGTATTATGGGAGTGTATTTGGAGGAGCTCATTTGTTATTGTGGTCGCTTATTGTGCGCAGAAAGAACGAGTTTTTATACCTATCTGTTTGACAGAGTATCTCTCTTATTTTATCACATCTGTCAGACCTAGAAATGTAGTGATGCATCATGATAATATTCTCTGTGTCGCTCTGAAAAATATCAGTTCTCAATTTATCAAGCAGCCTAAGCCTAGCGTCTAGCATCCGAATCTCTAGGGGCTCCCACCTTACTCCCTATAACATTTGTTTAACACTATATATTCGTTCGTAGCAGTTTTTAACGAAGCGTGCTGCTTTTCTTTGTATTTTGTTAATTTTTAAGGTTAAATCTTTATAACTAGGGTTCCAAACGCTCGCGTATTTGAGGTGTGGCCTAACCAGAGCGAAGTAGCATCTCTGTTTTACTTTTTCATCCGCGGACCTTCCTATTATACGTTTAACAAAACCTAGTCTCTTTAATGCTGTGCCGCATATGTATTCCCCACGATTAATCTGAAGTTAAGGTAATTCCAAGATAATTTACTGCATTTGAAGATGTTATGTTTACTCCACCCACGGTATAGGTATGGCTTTTGTGTGATGACTTTCGCAGGAAGTGAACTGTGGTGCATTTGCTGATATTAAGTTCTAATTCCCACTCCTGGCACCACGAATGAACGCCGTTAAGATCAGATGACAGAACTTTAAAGTCCGCGTCTTCGCTTATTTCATGGTAGAGAACCGTATCGTCTGCAACTAATCTTAATTTATGACTTCTATTACTCCAACAAAGTCCGACATGATCCTCGCATCATTATTGCCGCATCTGATCTGGGACTTTTGTCTCAAGCCGATTCAGTCAAAGATTGTTACGCCGTCTCGAAGATTGCAAATCGAAGAGTATTGTGACGAATATCCTAATTATAATCTATAAACAGTATTAGCTGTAGAGGTAAAATTTAAGTTTAAGTCATCAACTGGCCATTTTCTACAAGGCGGAATCCATTTTATGCTCAAATTTCTGAAATTAAACCGAAACAAAATGTATCACGTCTTAATTTAACATTTTTTATATGATTGCAATCTTTTAAAACATCAGTTTCCGGGAAAAAAAACTTAAATCCCGGCTGGCATCGGCAGAGTGATCCTCTAGAACTTTTCCTGAGTTTCCCCAGGTGTTCAGCCTATCAAACACACACTAATAGCAATAGCACGCAGACAGGAAATTTCTCTCGGTCAAGGAAAAATTTAAATCATCACATCGGGGCTACACGTTCATCGAAGCGTGGTTCATTGAATCATATTGTTTATCGACACCTGACAATGATCAGGGCTTCTATAAAAAAACTATTGAGTTGAAAGAGAAGGTGAATTAGAAGATATTTTGAGGCCAGCCTAAATAATGTATCGAAAAGCCATTAGACGCATAGGATTTGAAGCGGGTTGTTTTTTAAATAATCTGAAAACCTTGGTTCAACGTATGTTCAGAGAGATAACTGTAACCTCACGATTCATCTACATACCACCCCGCGAGCTGCCGCATGGGAGTTGGCAGGGGCTGGTAGGATCACCAGCCGTGTAAAGATGTAAAAGTTTTGGAGGTGAAATGGTGACATGTCCTATGGGAGTGTATTTGGAGGAGCTCAGTTTTTATTGTGGTCGATTATTGTGCGCGGAAAGAACGAGTTTTTCTACCTATTTTGTCGGCAGAGTATCTCTCTCATTTTATCGCATCTGTCAGACCTAGAAATGTAGTGAGGCGTCATGATAATATTCTCGGTGTCGCTCTGAAACACACCACTTCTGAATATCTCAAGCAGCGTAAGCCTAGCGTGCAGCCTCCGAGTCTCTAGGGGTTGACAATCGAGTTCTTATTCACCAAAAAATGCATCTAAAAAAAGTATTGTGGCCACTTTGGCCATTGTTTTTAGATTAGAAAATTGTATTCCACATTCATGTTTGGTATCTTTTTAGGATTATTTTCTGTTTTGCCAATCTTCATCTCATATTCATCTCAGTTCCGTAACTATCTTGAGACTGCGTATTATTTGTGCATTTTCCATTGCCTTGAATTGTTCCCTTATCTCATTTTCCTACCATTATCTCATCCAAGAATACACTTTTATCTTCACCCTTCGGAAACATAAATAGGTTTCCGTTGAGTATTTGTGATAAAGAGAATGGGTTTTCCGGATATTCTTCCACGTCTATCCATTTTTAAGGACAATGTTTCGCCAGCGTTCCAGCTGACTTCTTCATGTCCGCTGAAGTGACCTGAATAAGCCAGCTGGAACGTTAGCGAAATATTGCCCTTAAAAATGGATAGACGTGGAAGAACATCCGGAAAAACCATTTTCTTCAAACATATCTAGGTATCTGAAGTCCTAAAATTGCTTAATCATCTATTCTATTATTAAAACTGCCATTTTAACGACAATTTTGTTTTCTACATTTTCATTGTTAATCACTGAAGAGGTGTGAAATACTAGCAGAACTCAAAAAACACCATTCTTTGACAAATACTTCTACTTTTGGTGAAATATAACCTCACTTTCTGGTAAAAAATTAGCTCACCTTTTGTTGGTTCCTGTGAATTTGTAATAGACTATGAAATTTCTAAATTGAGTTCGTTCCTTCACATGTAATGAGAATTTTGTATTAATGTACAATGATGAATTTTTGATAGTTGATGACATATTTTTATATTTCAGAGTTTTGGAAGTATACGAGAGGAGATTCCTGCTACTGGTCACAAGAACATATCTGCCAACTGAGTAAGTATGGCCCGTATGGCTCTCATTTCTCTCTCAAGATCCAGGTCAACACTTTACAGAACCTGGGAAGCGGAAATTCACTGAGCGTCTCCGATTGCTAACAGCAGTTTAGGAAATGTATCTAATCCGTCACTGATGTGCTGAATATTAAACATTTTCGCAACTATGACTGTAACGTATCCTCGTCGATTTTCGTTCGGACCGTAAAATATTTCAATCACGTTCGAGTTTTGACTATTATTCAGCATAATTAAGGTAGCTTTAAACATGAAAAGTCAATTCCATTGCTGTAACCTTGCAGGCGACACTTCGGCGTGTACATATGAATTTCCATGGCAGTGTTAGAGGTCGATAGCGACTGTAATCAATCGAGGTTTGCACTTACAAGGAAAATGGACTGGCCTCTATTTTCCCTGCGCAAGTAGCATATATTGATTCTGCGATAAAATCGCATCGTGTCGAGTGAAATCTCGGTCGCATCACTGCAAACGGAGATTAAAAATGTAAACAAAGAAAAAATTATTAGGAGAACTAATTGTTGCATGTGTATTAATATCAATAACAATACCATGTTTGGAGGAGAGCCGTCGATATACACGCTAATGTAATGGCGTCATTCCGTTCCTGCTTAAATAAAGAGAAGAAAATAATTTGACAGTGCAAGTTACCACCATAATTGGAGTCAAAATGCTAATATTCGGTGGGAATGGCCGCCACCTCCTGCGTCTGAAAAAAAGTTTTCCCAACAAAAAATTCTTCAAATAATCCACATTTTTGTGCGTGGAAAATTGATTCAAATCAGCGTGCGTTATAAATTTTATTTGTGCTCAAATTTTATGCCACACATTGCCATCTATGTTAGAGAACGAGATGATGTACCAGAAGAATGGGCTGCTTGGGTGAGAAGTGCTCAAAAACCTACCAATCAGCTGATAGAATAGATACGCAAATGAAAGAACGCATCACGCACTGGAATGGATTGGGGTACATTCAGTTTTGCGTTCCAAATTATTTTTTTATTTGGAAATCTCCATGACTCTCCTCAATCCCTTAAGAGAAACTAGGAATTAGGGGATTGGGTTGGCGTGGTGGCTAGGGTACTGGCTAACCATACGGGCGGCCAGGGTTCAAATTCCTGCAGAAGAGGATGTTTTTCAGAGGAAACCCGATCCCTACTTGAGTGTCTTGTGGAGGGCACTTCAAGTACAGTACTTCTGTCTGTCGGATGAGACGTTAAACCGTGGTTTCCTTGGGTCAAGAGCAGGCTAATGCCGACGCCGGGTTTCTATCCACCCTTCCTCCCTTACCCTATGGCGCAAATGACCTTAGCCGTCTGTCGCCACCCCAAATATCCAATCCGATCCAACTGGGAATTATCTGCCCTATTACGGAGGAATGGATCTCCGATGAGAGAGTGGAAGAGAGGTGCTGTTTCGCTCTGGTTAGGCTACACCTCCAATATGTCGTGAGCACTTGAAATCCTGCACAGAAATATAAAATCCGGCAAATAATTATAATATTGAGCAAAGCTTCCCGCTTTCTTAAAAACTGCTACAAGAGAACAAAAAGTATTTCACATCTTCCCGAGGCATTAAGGTTGGGAGCCACAAGAGACTCCGAGGATGGACGCTGCGCTTAGTTTGCTTAAGAAATTTAGAGCTGGTGAGTTTCAGAGCGACGCAGAAAATTTGACGCACGCCACTTTGACGCTTCACTACCTCTCCAGGTCCGACAGAAAAAATAAAATAAGAGAGATACATTGCCGCACAAATAAATACAAAAATTTGCTCCACCATCGCAAAATAAGTGACCAACATAACAACTGAACACCACTTTAAAAGCACTCCCAAAATACACTTTAATCTAGCGATAGGCCAATTAATGTATTCGTGGTAATCGAGTACCCGAATGAATACCTGGGTACCCGGACGAGGACATGAGTACTCGAATCAATACTTGGTTACTCAAATGAGTACCCTGCCAATACCCTACCAGGTACTCATCTGAGTACTCACTTGAGTACGTGAATGCCCGGTCAAATACCATGATCATTGCTTGGTACTCACCTGCTTATTCCACATTCCAAGTTAGGTACTTGCATTCAGTGGTATTCACGCAGGTGGTACTCGAGTATTCATCGTATCACTCAGGTACTCACAACACAAGCCAACAAACAAATGAAAGTCAATTAGCGCGTATTTTGAGCTTAAATTGTTTTTCGGGCGAAATTCACGATGACACAGCAGTCGAGAGAAAGTAATTAAATATCCCGATGTTTCACTCTCTTTAACTTATTAGTAATGAACAAGTACTTACCAATTCATTTCTGTTGAGTAATATAATCATTAATAACAGGAAATACGAACTGTAAGTTACAAAAAATGTTATTATCGCCAACATACGGTATGTTACCATGAAGTTTTGTTATGATATTACGTTCAATAAAGATAAAACCACCTAAACATGATATCTTGAAATGTAAGGTTTATGAATAACTACCATTTAGAGCTCATCCTATAAGAAATACGTCGAAATAAACTATTATATGTGGACTCCAGGAGTCAAGGGGTCTAAGTGACATTTTAAAAAAATAAGCTAGTTCAGGAATGGGTGTGAAAATATTAATCTTTTAGGTGGTAAAGGGATCCAAGTGATTTTCTTGACAGGTGCTGCTGTCTAGGGTAATGCCTCTTAACTACTTAGTGGGTTGCTACGAACATTTTCAACTTTGACTTAAGTTTTCTCAAAACAACGGTTTTGTTACTTAGACCCCTTGACTTCTGGGGTCCTCATATCCAATGATGTTTGGTGAACCCCAAAACTCGTATTCGCTTGGGATCTTTAAAGGTAAGTTGTGATTTTCAATCATTTTCCAGCATATACTCAATCATTTGCATTTACCCAAAAAACATTGCACTAACTTTTTAATTGGTAATATTGCGAGGTGCACGACGCCCAAAATGTATCGTAATCACCAAAATACGAGTTATGTATGGCCTTGTTTAGGCTCGCCATTTTTTTGGGCTAAATAGTAGAAGTACCTTGTAGACTTGTAGCTCTGAGAAACAGCTCCCTGGTATCCAGGTACTCCTTGTACTCGTCCGGGTACCCAGTGTACTCGATTACCAGTGAATGAATACATTTGGCCCATCACTACTTCACTGTTTCACCTACCTGTGGCCTTCTCCTTTACCCGGCTGGTGTCCTCTCACCCCCTGCCACACACCCATGTAGCGAATCGCTTGGTAGTAGATACATTGTTGAGCTGGATTTCTTTTTTTTTGTAGTCGTGGATTCGCAGTCCAATCCGCTTCCACTCTGTCACTCCACCCCCTATTATACGCGCGACCGGGCGTTCGCAAACGAATCGGAATCCGCAGCCGTCGCCTCCCGATCTCCTCCCGGATTTCTCTCCCGAACACATTTATCGCGTCAAGCGCCTGGGTTTTAATTGGCGAGTCATTTGCATTTCAGCCTCCGCCTCTCCGCCTCACACGGCCCGCAACTGTCCTCCCTCGTTGAAGTTGCGCTGGCCTATTCAGGGTCACCTGTTACAGGTTTTCTGGAAACTTAAATATTGCATGTTAAGGTAGTTCGATCGAAAAATCATTTTACTTATAAATCAATGAATTTGGTCTCATTTTAAAAATATCTCACCCTTCCAATGACACCAAAAATTCAACCCCTTACCACATTAATTTCGGAGATATTTGCCAAAAAATACCAGCCCTTTTACATGGGAAATGGTACGTGTATGCACTCCAGAGGGACATTATTTACAAAATGAGGTATTTATAACAACTAGATGTGGTAAAAAAAACTAGCAGCGTGTAGTTTGTATGTTTTCCCAACTATATTTGAAAATTAATCATATTGTCACCGCTATAGATTCTTGGGTATCGCAAATAACCTTCCCTTTTGAAGGAGCTTCAAACGCACTGCGCATAAAAAATGAGTCAAGTTAAAGACTTAATTAGATATTTTCATTTAATTACTTACAATTTATGTCATATAAAGCTATATCATTCAATATTTAATTGATGTGTCCTACAACTGGTGAAATAAAAACGTGTAATTCGAATATGGTCTCTATTATGACTAGGGAACTACATATCTCGCTTGGACTACCTTTAAAGTGTGTGTTATAAACTGAGATGAAAGTAAAATAGAGTTTACGGGCAAATTGAATTGAAACTGAAATTGGAGATTTTAGCATGAGCTCTCGTGGGAATTGCTCAGATTGCACAGCAGAAAAATGCCAATTTGAACAAGAAATCATATTCAAGCTTTTGATTAAATCTGTTTGTAAGAAGCAAATAGTTAAGGAAGTTAAAATAAAAATGATATTTATGCATCTGAACACCTATTTTTTATATTTATTAGCGAATTACTGTCATAGTTGAAGTCGAAATTCGGTAGGTCCTTGTCTGGGTGCTGCAGCTAGTTCCTACGCAGGAGAAATTCAGAAGTGGTGTGTTTCAGAGCGACACAGAGAATATCATCATGACTCCTCACTACATCTCTAGATCTGACAGATGTGATAAAAGAAAAGAGAGATACTCTGCCGAACGGATAGGTACTAGAACTCGTTCTTTCCGTGAACAATAAGCGACCACAGTAAAAACTGAGCCCCACTAAATACACTTCCATAATACACGTCACCATTTCACTTCCCAAAACCTTATCCCTTGCATCTTGACGCGGCTGGTGTCCTAAAACCCTATGCCTAACACCCTATGCTCTGTAAAGCTCTTATTAAACTTAAAGGCTCAGGAAAAATAAAACAGATGACTCGTTACGTATTTCAAAGTGAATGAGAGATGGAGTGACTGGAACTCGAAGATGACTCAGCCAAAAGGATATGCTCGGCCAAAAAAAGAAAGGGGTATGATCAGAAATAATATTGAGATGAAAAGTTTACTTTCATATCTGATAACTGGGGATCGGGTTGGTGTGATGGCTAGAGTACTGGCTAACCATACGTACGGTCAGGGTTCAAATCCCTGCAGAGGCAGATGTTTTTCAGAGGGAACCCGATTCTTACTTGTCTTGTGGAGGGCAGTTCAAGTGCAGTACTCCATCTGTCGGATGAGACGTTAAACCGTGGTCCCCTTGGCACCTATCGTCAAGAGCAGGCTAATGCCGACGCCGGGTTTCTATCCACCCTTCCTCCCTTACCTATCCCCTATGGCGCAAATGACCTTAGCTGTCGTTCGCCTCCCCAAATATCCTATCCAATATGTGATAACTTTCCTTAATATATTAATTCAAGAAGTCTGACTGACATTCAAGGGAAAATATGAAAGAGCCCCAGTGCCACTCCACCTCTGGTCCTTTAAAACCTCCGATAAACCTCCGTTTATCCTACCGACGCATACGTAAATAATATAAGCGTGAAAACACTCATTACATTGATTTAATCACCTTTTGAAACCAGAGAATCGGTTTAAGTAAAGGCATGAATATCAGTTAGGCGCACTGGTAGATGGGTCATATATTATAATATCAATGAATACACTGGTTTTTTCCAGAATTTTTATTTTTCCGCCACTACCTAGGTTTCGACAATCAGGTCATCATCAGGTGACTACTGACTAATGATCTGAGTGTCGAAACCTTGGTAGTGGAGGAAAAATAAAAATGATGGCAAAAAATAAGTGTATTCATTGATATTATGATGAATTGTTTCCACCAAGTAACGGCCGACAGCACCAACTGGGTCAAATATCCTTAATTAGTGGACTTTACCCGCCATTGGGCCAAGTTCCGGGTGAAATAAGCGAATATTCATCCATAGCAAGCGCTAGTTTTGATTACTTTATCATTTATTGAAAGGTAATGGTCTATTGGTGGTCGTGTGTTAGCGTAAGCCCTTCTTTGAACTTCCGCGCAAATCCCACGCATGTCACGTGACCCATGTCCGCGCCGTTAAGGCATTGGCTGAGCAATTGCTGAGCAATATACTATGACATATCTGAGCAGAGAATCCATCTCCTTACTCGTGACTTCCGGTTTTTTCCCACTAAGCGAATAACTTAGCAAGCAAGTTGCCTAACTTTGGCTGTCATTGTGTTCGCACAATGCTATGTTCGAGCCCCATAGGCACTCATTCGTGAACACAATAAATCTGTATACATTTCATAAGTAGTGCATTATTACGTTGTATCGGGTATGAGTATTGTGATAATGATTATTGTTATGCAATAATAGAAAAGTCATAAAGCTTACCTTTGCTCCCTACCTTCTCAAGTATTTTAAATATTTTCAGCGAATATTAAATATACCACCATTAGGAGTTCAGTGGTTGGTTACTGTTTTCAAAATGTTGATAAAGAAGAACCCTGGCCAAATTTAATGATTTTATTTTAATTTATCGGCAAATGAGTACCAGTTCCTTGCATGGAAGACAGCCGTCGATCAGTGCGCTCATAAAACGGTATCTTTGAGATGCCACTTTCCGCTAAACATTAAGATAAGAAAATGTTTTAACCAAGTTTATATACGAAATAAAATGTGCTTATTTTTCGAGTCTTTAAAGTTTTTCGTATCGTTCAATAAATTATCCAAAAAAATAAACTTTGAAGAAGAAAAATATTTGCTATTTCAGTTACCATTTTAGAAATGGGAAGCAATTTCCATAAATAAAAGCAATATACAAACCTTTAAATACAATACAGACCAGTTTATCTTCTTAATAATCGGTGGTTGCCACTTCTTTTGAGCCCCTTCACCGTACCTAACTCTGGAATGTGTCTACATATTGTTGGCGTTGCTATGGCTGCGTAACCAAGGAGTTGCCTTAACCTATCATCATTGGACAAACAAATACTTAGGGGTTCAATTCGCGAAATGAACAGGGAGGGAAAGTGGGATTTTGTAGTGAACTTCTACGCGCTTCTCTATATTGATCTTTGGGTGATAAATTAAATGATATTGGGCCAATTTTAAGGAGGAATCACCTTAAGCTAAGATGGTCAGTAACTTGTTGCTCTTCTATGTACAATTGCACACATCTTAGCCAAGGTATCGACTGTAAATGAACCACAGAAAAAAGTTAAACGTTAAAGAATATCCACAGAAAAAGTTCAATGAAGTGAAATGATAAGACACTAACGACAGAGTCCTGAAAGGAGAAGAAAAAATACATACAAATCCTTCCGTGCAAAAACTATATTTTCGTCTCGGGTCACATATTTTCAAAATGTTACTCATACTTACGCCACCCCAAAAATTACTGCTTAAGAGTTTAAAATTGTGATTTCCACTTAATAACTCTACGGATTGTCTCATCGAGAGCCGATCTTAAATCACCGAGAGCACATCTTAAGGTAGTCCGAGCGAAAACTCATTTTACTTATAAATCAATGAATTTGATCTCATTTTAAAGAAACATGTCTCACCTATCCGATGACATCAAACATTTTACCCCTATCAAAATTACTTTCGAAGATATTTGTCAGAGAATACCAGCCCTTTTACATAGGAAACGGTACGTGTATGCGCTCCAGAGAGACATTATTAACTAAATGAGGTATTTCTAACACTTAGATATCGTAAAATAACTATCAGTGTGTGGTTTGTATGTTTTCTTAACTATATTTGAAAATTAATCTTATTGTCACCCCAGTAGGTTCTAGGGTATCACAAAAAACCTTCCGTTTTGATGGAGTTTCAAACGCACCTTGCGAAAACAATTAGTCAAGTTAAAGACTTATTTAGATATTTTCATTTAATTACATTTACTTACCATTTCTGTTCTATAAATCTATATTATTTCACCATTAATGATGCAATATTTAATTGATATGTCCTACAGCTAGTGAAATTAAAACGTATAATTCGAATATGGTCTCTATTATGACAAGGGAACTATCTCGCTCGGACTACCTTAAATTGGTGACGTTGAATTTTTCCTAAAGACGAGATCTCAACTTTCTCGAATAAGATAATTTGCCGATATTTCATTTGGGATACTGCAAATAAGGAAGGGATACATTCATCTTTTCAAACGAAGGATATTTACACATCGGTAGTAAAGATATGGAGTGTCTGAATAGGACTAGATGGTGAGCACAGGGAATGTGATTCTGTGACAAAACAATCATGGCATGGGCGTTGAGCAAAATGTGTTGATTTTCGTCGATGGAAATGGCAGAGCTAGCAATTTATATAAAACATCGACTCCTTACGATTACGGGCATCAAATTCAAAGGATAGTCCTTAAAGCTCTCAGTACTTATTCTTTAAACCAGCCTCATCCGTGCTTCTAAAAAAATCATTTTCATGTTACATTGACGGTGGGAAGTTATTCATTTAGTGCCTTGGTCAAGTACTCAAGTGCCGTGCTCTTACTGTGTTACCCTTCCCTTGCAATTCTTCAGACTAATCCGCTTTGAGAAAAATAATTGGCCTTTGAATGAACTGGATAACATTGGCAACCTATGAATGCTGAGATGTTGATTGTCCATCTCTGACATAAGTCAACTAAAATCCTACATATTATCGCACGAAGCGAGGCTTCAGCAAAAACTCCCAAACACATGTATTCAAGAAAATAGTCAGGGGAAGATTTAACAAAATGATCACTCTAATTATACTAAAATGTGTTTAATCTGAATTATTTATTTGTGCATGTGCTTCTCTCCACTTTGTTGTATGGTAGTGAATCATGGGTATGTCAGAATAGACATAAGAGCAGACTAAACGCCGTGGGTATGAGTTATCTGAGGAGTGTTTGCGGCAAGAGTGGGATGGATAGGGTCAAGTATGAATGGGTAATAAATGAATGTGGATTAGATGCTCCAGTAATGGACATATGTGAAAGGAGTGTGCTTCGTTGGTTTGGCCATGTCGAGAGAATGGATGAGAGTCGAATAACGAAACACATATATGAGAGTGAAATGAATGGTGCAAGAGTGAGAGGTAGGCCGAGAAACTTGTGGTTGAATGTGGTCGAGGCAATTATTAGGAGGAATATTATGAGTCTTAAAAAACAGGAGGGCGTGTATGAAGCAGTGTATGGGGGTAAATGAAGCAAAAGAGGTTTGCAAGGATGGGTCAGTATGAAGCAGAAGCAGTACTGAAGCAGAATTCGGTGTACAAATATGTATTTATGAGTGAAACTTAGTGACTCTGCCTACCCCGAAAGGGAACGGCGTGAACGTTGTTTTTATTTGTTGCGGTGTAGTTATTTCGGATTATTAAGTACATAACTGCTAATACATTTAGATTTACTTATTTAAAATTTGATTTGATATTTTCTGATAGTCCAGCTTTAAAGGTACGTTTACACTATAAAGCTCTTAGCTAGATTTAATCTATTGAGAGCACTCTATCAGAGAAGTATACAATGCAAACATTATTGAGAGCACTCTCCCTAGAGCAACTCTCTAGTCTCGCGGTAGAGATCGGACCTCGTGAGAGCGGTAGTGTGAACAGACTGCTAGAGTGCGTGATTTGTCTGCTCAAGCTCTACCTATTCCGACGGATAGATTTGGTACCTCTCGCGAGAGCAGTTCTAAATACCGCGCGTATACAATGGCGAATTCGGAGAAAAAAGAGAAATGGAACAAGACAGTCACTATGAAACTAATACAACAGTCTGAAATTTATCCAGAGCTGTGGAATTTTGCGTTGAAAGAGTATCGCGACAGAGACAAGAAAGCTAAAGCTTTAAAAGACATTGCGGAGTCTCTACAAATAGTCGAAAGAGAAATAAATCGGAAATGGCACACTTTACGGTGCCAAATGAATACAGAAGTGAGAAAATTAAATACATGGAAACGTGAAGTGAATCGTGAAGAAATAAATGAAGAAGTGAAGTGTTGTATTAGTTTCATAGTGACTGTCCTGTCCCATTTATCTTTTTTCTCCGAATACGCCATTTTGTACGCGCGGTATTTAGAACTGCTCTCGCGAGAGGTACCAAATCTATCTGTCGGAAGATGTTGCGCGGAATAGCAGCTGGAAATATTCCGAGAGCCTGAAATTCATGATGGATTACCAGGAATGTACTCGCAATACAGGAAGTATGGTAAGTGAAAGACATTTGTATTTATTTCGTAAATATTATTCATTAAATACGGACCAAACACGCAAGTAGGAACCAATTTACGAAGACAAGTAGAAAATTTAAACGTATTTATTATTGCCTGACAATTTCACCTTCTTTCGAGAGAAAATATTCTTAAAAATCTATCACGAATACTTTTGTATTGCTCAGAAGCATTTTTTATCCTGTTACTTCGGTGTAGCGAAAGAAACGACGCTTCAGGCATTCCTTCTTGTCTCCAACCGCCAGGTACGACTGTTTCTCCGTGTTCTAAGTCCAGTAATACACGTGGTGCAGACAAGCGTGCCGAATTCTTACGAGTCGGAAAATAATTGTGAAGTGCACAAATAGTTAGTACAACTTCTGTAGATTTTTTGGTGATGGCAGGAGTGGTCGTCTCAAAATAAATAAAGTGGTCGTGTGGTCCTCAGGAAACATCCTCAGAAAGTTCTGATTAGAATGCACATCTTCATATAGTAGCTCTCGCAATAAATTATCATTCACGCCTTCTCCTCTCTTTATTATCCATTGTTGTGCCCATATTCTTCTATTTTTTCCCAGATTTTTCTTCTTTATCATTAAGGCAAAAACTACTGCAGCAGTTAATCGCTGGTCTCTAGACACGATCCCTCACCTTGAATGCCGAGGGTACGCTGGCTCACACTTCATTGTGAACAGCAGATAGAAAAGTCTCGGTGGAGTTACTCTAAACCTCCAGAGAGAGAGTCTAGCGAGAGTAAACTTTCCCTCTAGTGTGAACAGTCTCTAGATAAAAACCGTTTCATTAAATAATTCGGAAAGTATTGTGGTAAGGGGTTGAATTTTTGGTGTCAATGGAAGGGTGAAAAATTTTTCTTTAAAATGAGACCAAATTCATTGATTTCTAAGTATAATGATATTTCGCTCAAACTACCTTAAGGTGGATTATTTCATATTTTCCACAATATTACCGCATACTCTGAAAGGAATTTAAGAACTATCATCCTGCTTCATTGCTTTCGAAAATAGCAGATTGAAATTTTTGAGGGTTAACGAGCAACTTCCATCATAATCGGTTCTCGTTGATATGTAGGTCATTCCACTTCAATTCTACGTTCTAATGTCCATTACTTTCTTCAATTTTTGCTCTAAATTGGTGCGTGGATAGCTGATCACCTGAAACTTAGGTAATATTCTTCAAACCGTTTAAGGAAAAAATAATATTTTTTAATTTTACGTATGCGAGAATTTTTTATCTTGAACCGTGCCTATGAATCGTATTTCTTAGAACCCATCTGCCCCTAATCGTCATCGAAGATGGTAATAGGCCATGTAAAATAAGTCTCGCTAGAGCAATCGAACTCTGGCTAGATTTTGCTCTACAGTGTACACGTACGTTACGAATTTGAATTGAATTAACACCCTGCTAAAAATTTCCTTAGAAGCTGTTATGTAGAACGTAAGGAATTCTACAGAAAATGACTCATTTTCTTCAGAAATAGTTCCTTTTCTAAGGATCTGTACGGAACATGAGAGCCTTACTCTACGGACCATATGTTCTGTAGAGTTATTTTCTGCAGAGCAAAATAACTCCTTACCAGCTGTTCTCTAGAACTTCAGCAACTCTACGGAAATATGTGAGGATTCCTAGAGCTTGTAAGGAGTTCTACAGAGCGTCAAAGGTATTCTGGAGATCATCCTAAGGTATTCTGCAGAACGTCGTAGAGAATTCCGTAAAATGGCATTTCAATACTTTAAGGAATGTCTACAGAACTTTTAAGAAATTCTGTATAAGTATTTATAAGGAAAACATACAGAATTTTTTAGCAGGGTATTTCAAATTGAAATTTATCAAGTTCATTTGAAGTTTTTAATGCATCGCTTCCCTAATTTTCTCAGCTCAGTGGAAGTCATTGAACCACATAGTTCTGAGTTCCACTTAAATTCTGCTCCATTTTTATGATACCTATTCAAGTCTTCGAAAAGACGTGAAGCTTTTCAAAAGGAAAAATTTCAAGCTATCCGGGACTAGCCACGGAGTCACCCGCAATGCACACATGTGCGAATTTCCACAGAGAAAAAAATCATCCGCCTTGACCGGGATTCGAACTCGGATCCCTCGATTTCCGGCCAAGTGCTTTAACCAGTTAAGCCACCGAGGCATCCTCTTCCCCTCAGGGGGGTTCAAACTAATTAATAGGGTTCAAACCGCACCGCTGTTGTTATCTTAAGGGAACTGATACATGCAGTTTATCAATTTGATAATTGTCAATGAAGTAAAAAAAGGACATTAAAAGGTTGCGAGGAAAATAGTGAAAACCGTTGAACGAAACTTTACCACGACCACGGGGAAAAAAAAGTTTGTCAGGTGTGGGGTTCGAACCCACGCTCCCCTTCGGGAACCAGAACTTAAGTCTGGCGCCTTAGACCACTCGGCCAACCTGACGGTGGCAGGGGAGGGCGATTTTTGTCTTATTTAACATACACGCACAGGTGCTTTCGGTTCCATTTTTATATTTTTCGCTAATGATTTTACGTTCTCGATTCACTGCCAAATGAGCCTTTCGGCGCTTTCAGGAGATTCACTTCGCTGCGATTAATTAGTGACATCACGAAAGAATACCTCTTACTCGAAAGGGCAGTAGGAAGGTAGAATTACGCGGAAATGAGTAGTTTGCTGATATAGCGTTGTGCACTGTCCTTCGATAGGCATTCAGTACTCCAAAAATGATGCATTTGTCAATGGCCGTCACTTGAATAAATGCCCTATTTCACGTTGAATTTGGGCCGGTTTCCTGTTACCTGCCTGCACGCGTATGCGGCATGTGGTTAATCTGAATTCTGGAACAAAATCTTGAAGATCAATTCCACTCCCTTCCCAGTAATTATTCGCCATTTTCTGCTGGATACACTAAGTTTTTAAAAACACAAGTTCCTCCTTATGACTACGTATTCCTCAGTGGAAGCTATATAGCCGCTGTCCCCTCTGGGCATTCGGCGAGCGATTTTTGAGAACTGATCGAATGTGACTTAGTCGTCCACATAGATAAATTCTCATCGCATAATGCAATTACTACATAAGGAGCACCCTACATGTCAACAATTTACTTCCTTGTCAACTTCTGTTACATCTCGCTGGTTGGGGGATAATTTTCAAAGATCGTGAGAGTGGTAGTTAGTTATTCCATCATTAGATGGCGCATACTCCCGTGAGAACGATTTCCTGAAGAGTCCGTTGTCTATTTATAGATGGCAGAACGAGCCAACATCGACGACGCCGTTTGAATTTCAAATGATAGGAAAGGAAATTAAGAAACTTTTTCTGATATCCTTCTGCAAGTCATTGTGCGATTTAGGTGGACATACAGATATAACGATGCTCTTTGCCAGGCACATATTAGGTAATCTAACTCCACTTACTGTCTCGCATGCCCTTGTATTTATGCAAAGAGAAATAAGCAATGGATGGTAGCAAGTTGTGGCAAACTATTAAATTGGACCTTCTTTCTCCCTGGCCAAGGCTAGTTTAATTATAATGGAGCTAATATTAAGCCTTGGACTGTTAAGACTATTGGCTAACTATTAATACTATGTTGTCAGGTATGTAGCCCCAAAATCAAGGTGTATGGAAAGAGTGTGGGGTTGCTTCTGGTAAATTTTCTCACAAGCAAAACGGAACTGAATATCCATCGGATTCTTCCTGTCGGCAATTCTTCATTCCAGATCATCCAAATATAATGAAAAGTATATACCAGAAACCATCTTATTTAGCACTGATGGTTCATTATCTTAGGCTTTTGATATAATAATAATAATAATAATAAACTTTATTCACGGGTAATTAAACCCAATTTCACTTGAAATACATAAAGTACATAAAACAAATAATGACTTGTATAAAGAATTGCACATACAATCAATTAACCTAAATCATGTAAAATATAAAGGTCAGTTTCACATACCAGAAAGAATATAAAGGATAATTTTTTGATCTATTAAATATATGTTAATGTGGGATGTAACTATAAGCATCAGACATACAACTTTATTCATAAAAATAGGAAAGTCAAGAATTTTTCATTTTACTTCCTTACAACAGTCAAGGTCTTTCATTGTAATTTCTTAAAAACTAGTCATCATAAATAATATAAAAAAAATATGATAATATATACGCTTCAGACAAACAAATTCAATTCATAAAAATACAATAGCCAAGATTTTTCAATTTGATTTCTTAAAAATTTGTCATCATAAATAATATAAAAAATATGATAATATATACGTTTCAGACAAAAAAAAATTCATTCATAAAAATACAATAGACCAGATTTTTCAATTTAATTTCTTAAATACTTGTCATCATAAATAATGTAAAAAATATATATATAAAAGGATAGGAGAGACATTAAAAATCTGTTAAAAACAAAAAAATATATATATATGCAATAAATACAGAGAAGAAGAAGAAAAAAGAGAACATGTGTAGAATATAGATAGTTAGGATTATTTATTACCATAATAAGTTATATCTAAATAACACAGGCACTGATACACAGATATTTTAAATTTGTGGAAAGAGGTAAAAATATCTATATTGCAGTTGTTGCATAGATTCATAGCCCTATCTATTGGGGCATTTTTTCCGTAACATGTTCTGTGCCAGTTGGTTTGGAAAGTATCAGTAGATCTTAGGTTTCTAGGGGGCACGTAAAAATTAATCTGTTCCAGTATAGATGGACAGTCAATTAGGTTATTGGTTAGTTTATAAATGAAGATCATGTCAAAGTATTTTCGCCTAGATGACAGTGAGTTTAGACCAGCAGATAAAAGAATTTCAAGGTAGTTAGTGGATGAGTAGGGTATTCCCTTGCGAGATGAATACAGTCTGAGGAATTTATGCTGTATTCTTTCAATAGAGGAATTAAGTGTTGACAGATGAGGAGACCAAACTGGTGAACAGTATTCAAGGAGAGGTCTCACAAGTGCACAATATAATAATTTGAGAGAATGAGAGTTATGTAACTCTGAGCTATGACGAGAAATAAAACCAAGCATTCTGAGAGATTTGCTGCGACTCCTGGAAATGTGATCATGGAATGACAGATCCTGAGAGAAGGTGACACCTAGATCCTTGATGATGTCAACTGATTCCAGAGAATGATTATTGTCAATGCAATAAGTGAAGGGAGTAGGACTTTTGTTGTGATAGAATGAGATAGATTTACATTTACTAGCATTTAAATGCATGTTATTTAAGTTACACCATTGTTGAAGGTTATCTAAATCCGATTGAAGAAGTTTGCAATCTGATAAGGTTTGTATCCTTTTAAATAACTTCAGGTCATCAGCAAATAAAAGTAGCCTAGAGTGATTAATAGAGGAGCCAATGTCGTTTATGAACAAAAGGAAAAGTAGGGGCGCCAAATGAGAGACCTGAGGGATCCCAGAGGTTACCTCAATTGGTCTTGAGATAAAATTTTTATATTTAACCAATTGAATTCTATTTGCGAGAAAGCTGCCAATCCATGCAAGGAGTGGATCTGCTATACCATATTCTTTTAACTTAGCAAGTAAAATTTTATGGTTCACTCTATCAAAGGCTGTAGAGAAATCTGTGTAGATGGAGTCTACCTGGTGGCCTGCTTCTATGGCATCTAACAGAAATTGTCAAAAAAAATATAGTGAATCTTAAGACTTTGTTGGAGAAATTTAACAAAACAATATGTTGCTTTGGGGATCAAAAATAAATGGTTAAATTATACCTTCAGGGAAGATATCTAGTAGTTGAGATATTCCATCTAAATTAATTGCCGACCGATGGGGTAAAATCCTTGCCTACTAAACTGAGGTTCGCGGGTTCGAATCCCGCCTGATTGGAATATATCATCACCTCTCGGGTCATGAGCATTATGTTTGTCCATTGTTACTGTTATTCACATGACATAAATTGGCCAATTGCACTGTATTTGGGGAAGTGAAAAATAAAAAAATCTGCAAAGCTCAAAGCAAACATACTGCTCAGTGAAAAATAAAGTTAATTTAGGTGTCCTTCAGGGCTCTATCTTGGGTCCTCTGCCGTCTTTACTTTCCAATAATGTTTTCCCAGACTGCATCCTTGATGCGAAAACCATTCTATTCCATGATGATGCCGCCATTCTGATAAATGCCAAAACCTGTTCTGAGCTACAGCAAAAAGTAGACTCTACAACATTATGTATGCAAATATGATTGAGAACAGATTGTTATTTATACTGAGTTAATCTCTTCTCAATAAATCTACACCAAACAAATGCATAAATTTTAGTAGAGATCCATCGTCATCTGTGAAACTCATTGAAGGCTCTTAATTTTGCTGATATTAAGTCAATTTCCTGGGAGTTCAGATCGAATCTTCATTAAAATGGACCCCTTATATAGACAACTTAAATCCAAACTGAATCAAACTCTCTTTCATCTAATATATTTGCATTTTAGTACAAGCAGTAAAAAATAAAATGCCATACTTCTCAAATTTTCACTCTCATCTATCATCTGGCATTATTTTCTGGAATGAATTGAACCATAGCCGGAAAGTTTTTCAAATTCAGAAGCAGCCCATAAGAGCTATTGTTAACTTATCTTTTCCAGAGTCCTGTAGGCCTCATTTTCATGAGCTGGAAATTATGCCCCTAGCTACTCTTTATGTATACAATTTACTAATAGGTACTTGTTAAGGAAAATATGCATGTTTAAGAGCAAAACTACGATTTCCATCAACATACTGTATGTTCAAAATGTGACATCCATATTGAGGGTAGATCATCGAAATTATGCAGATATAGGGACCATACAACTAGAATGCCTAATTTTGTAACCTGCTCCCTCCCTATTTAAAAGCCTCCTCTTTCCAGGAAACTCTGCCAGGAAACCTGTTTTTTACGTGTCTAATATTGATGAAACCCTGCAAAAACTTGCTTGCAGTGAATACGGAGTTAAAATTATTAATATTCCTGAGTAGGTAGTGAAGAAGCATTGCCAGAAAAATAATATAGTTAAATATTTATATTTTGAGCAACTGAATGAGTACACAGCAAATGTGAATAAATTGACCTCAATGCCTGGACATAATTGGACCAAACCATTGAATTGTGATGAAGTGAGGGTTGACAATGCTATTGACTCTTGGTAACCACCAGACAGGGGAAGCCTTGGAATATGAAGAGGCCACTTCCAAAAGAGGCATTAACCATTGCTTAATTTATTAAGCTATGCATTGAAGGCACCGGCTAATGAAATGAAGAGCACATCTATGGCACTTGGCTCTAGTGAAGACATTAAATATGAAGAAAATGCTCTTAGTTTCCTTAACCACTTCATGGCTTTCTGTTTTTCTAAAATATTGTTCTTCTCTCCTGGTTATGGGCCTGTTCTGGCTACGACCATATGTGTCAAGTTCTGGCATCGGACTGCCCTTTTACAATAAAGTGTCCAGCCCCGCATTTCTTCAGAAAACAATTGAATACTTGAATTTGTCATGTTTACAATACATCCCTTTCCTACACGGGGGAAAAATGGTAAACCTACACGTCAAATGAACAGCAATACCGAATGACACAATATTTCAAGTCTTACCCTCTCAAAAGAGGGAAGTAGCAAAAAAAATTGTTATCTTATATAAGAAGCACACAGCAGTACCATAAACCATAAAAAAAACTCCTATACAGGAATCACAGGTCTATCATGACTCTCAAGAGTTTCTTTCTCGAGGGATACATACCTCTTGCACCCCTAACACTCATCCCTTGTCACAATTGCTCCCTCACCTATTTCATCCCAACTACTTTTATCTTCTGAAACTTTTACCGCTGAAGCTTCAGGTTCACCTTCCTTTGACCGATGAACAGTCTCACTTATCCTCCGATAACCTACTGAATCTATTCTTGGAAGAATGTCCTGGGTCTTATTTCAGTTACACCCTCCTCCTTCACCCGCATTATGTTCCACATTCTGTGTGGTGGTTCCTCATTAGGTTCACATGGCAGTGGCAAACGTGTCCCTCCACCGTTCTCGCCAAAGAACTCCTAGATCCCTTCACTTCAGCGACAATACCTTCCATCCATTATTGGTCTCCTCTTTTGCGTCCGCTCACAATTACCCTACCTCCCTCTTGAAACTCTCAAAGCACACCCCCACAGTAAGCTTGTTGTTTCGCCCTTTGTTTGGGCCTCACCTTATTACGCACACGGCTTGTCACACATTAATCTGGACCTTAGTATACGTCCAAACAGTAAATTACACAGGGGCTCTCCTGTCGTAAGATGGGGTGTAATCCTCGAGGTTAAAAGGAAACTAGGAAGAGCAATGGGTAATGGCACACGGGCATCTATCATAGTCTTAATTTTATTTTTAAAAATCTTCACCAAATTTTCTGCTGCTTCATTAGTGGTCAGGTGTTAAGGAGGTGAAAACTAATGTTCCACTCCATTCATTTTACAAAACTCATCAAATGCAGACAAGGTGAATGGGGAACCATAATCAGTGACAATTTGTTCTGGAAGTCCAAATGTAACAAAAATACTTCACAAATTGTGCAAAATTTCCTCCACCCATGCATTTTGCTTTTTATTTTACTTTTGGCCATTTTGTTCACACATCTACGACAACTAGGCAAACCTTACCCTAAAATGGTCCAGTCAGATCCATGTGTATTCTATACCATGGCTTACTAGGCCAATCCCAACACTTCAGAGGTGCTCTATTAGGCACAGGTGTATTTACTAGGCATGCAGAGCAAGACTTAGCTATTGCCTCTACATAATTGTCTTAATCTGGCCACCAGACATATGACCTAGTCAAGTATTTGATTTTCACAATGCCAAGATGTCCCGAATGAAGCTCATACAATATTTTCGTCCCTCAAACCCTTGGGAACCACCACATTTACACTAACACTTGGTTACCACACATTAAACAGCCCTGCTCGACGTTTAACTCATTCATTCTGTGGTGAAAGATTTTTAGATCATTCGTCCTCTACCTCCATGGACCAATCTTGCATTTAATACTTCAAAATCCTACTAATTAGTTTATCCTTCCTTGACACCCTACCTATTTATTATAGATGCTGTTATTGGCAAAAACTATTTCTTGCCAATTTCTACATATGGCACTTTTTTAAATGCTAATCCTTCCACTATAAGAGGCAGTTGTTACAGTCCATTCGCCACCTTGTTATCCTCAGCCCTTACATAGTGTATTGGTAATTATATGCCTGTAAAATGATGGCCCACCTCTGTAAACGGTCAAGTGTCAATTAGAACTTTCACAATTTGCCAAACGCCTGTGGGAGAATAACCACGGCAGTGATTTCACCCCTAAGTTACTGTATCCAGTGGAGGAAGAGATGGATAAGTGGGAAGAGTTGGGGATGAGAAGGAATTCAGAACAGGGACATTTAGTCAACAGCATATTGTTTGAAAATCTCCTCTCCTCCCCCCTCCTCCTCAAAGCCTCCCTCGACATCACCAGAAAACACACCCAACCCCCTGTGAACAACCTATATTCCACCCACCCCTCTTCCACCTCACCCTGCCACTCAGTGCACTCAACAAACACCCTCCCCCCTCCCCCTACTCCCTCCCTCTTCCCATCCCTTTCCTTCCCCTCCACCCCTACCCCCTCCTCCCCCTGAACCCTCTCCCAACAGCAGGCACACCCTCCTCACCTGACACTATATGTATATACTATGGTGTGCAACCAAAACATTTTGCACCCGAGGGTGACGCTTTAGTGTTAAACTAGTTGTACGATTGAAAAACAACTGTGGAAAAATTCAAAGTGTTCTTTACATCAGAAAAAAAATCTGATGAATTGCTTTCTTCTCTCCAAAATTATATAGGTATTCCAAAATCATTTGTGGTTTACCAGTTGCTTGGTCTATAGATTGGTCATCATGGATTGTGATAGGAGCAATACTGATTTATTTTTTGAAGTACAGTGAGACAGTAAAATCATATTTTTATGGAAACCGAACATTGAAGACCCTTTTTCCTTATTTCAACTGGACAAGAACTCTGAAGGAATTTCTATTTATTTTTCCCAAGGATGCCAAGGCATGTTATTTTTTTCCTCAACAAAGGCTATGCAAGGGGAACACTTGTGTACCAATTATCAATGGTTAGATTCCGAATACTGCCTATAATGGGCTCGACTAATCTGTTTGCAACGTCTGAGGGAGAATTTGATGAGCAGAATTGATCCTCTGGCTGCTTTCCGCAACATATATCCATGTTACTTGTGTAAAATGACTTAGAGTCACACAAAGGAAATATTTTTATACCATATTTGGTGGATTTACTTGTCATATATTGTACAAAAGAGCATCTCCCGCAAAATGGTCCAAACTTTTCACCAACAGTGACATAAATACCATGAGTATATGCCATTTTGCAGTCAGGAACAAATGACTTTAAAAATTCTCAAATGGGAGTTAACTTGTCAGGTTTTTCCTTTCTTCATGCGTCGTCTTATCATCAAATCTTAAACATTCTAGGAGGAACAAAAATCTACGATGACTCATGGAAGCTCTACTTAGCATTATTCCAGTTCCATCTCTTGCCCATAAACCAATAACAATGGCATGATTTTCCCGTTTGACACCAAATAGAATTAGAAGCCCAAGGCAAGCACAAATTTCATCATGAGATGTTGGATGGTAATCACGTTCTCTTTTTTAACGAGCTCCTTTGATGTTTCTTTGAATGAATAAGTTCATAAACAGAGTAATTTGGTCGATAATCATTTGTGGTGAATTGATGGAAACCAGCGGTGGCTCATGACCTATGGAGTAGGTGAAGTGCTGGACTGAGAAATTTTTTTCTGTAAATTAACGCTAATTTTAAATGTTTGATGTCTTCTCAGTTTTTGGACAGAAACATCAACGCCTAATTGAGGAGTGGCTCTGTCAGTTTAAATAAGGTCCTTTTCATCTATTTGTTTGCAAACAGTACGCAAGCGCCAAAAGGGAGAGAGGGGTGAGGAGCGAGACTAGTAAGGTGTGTAGAAGCGAACTGCATAAGTGAGGTGTTGAGAAAAGCTCTTCACCGAGCAAGTGGTTACTTTGGCAACCAACGTCACTTCCCCGCCTCGCGTGCTCCTTCCCCCTACCGCCGTGCACCCCTGGAGCCCTGCGGGAGCGCTGCATGATAAATTTGAGCGTTAGAAACTCAGTGTAAATTCTTGAATTTTCCAAATGGTGTGAACATTGAAATTATTTTATTCTCTCTTGAAACGAAGGTGAATTGTCACTTCACTCACTTCACCTGACGAGTCGCCACTGATGGAAACCATTAAGTTCAGTGTCTTCACCATCTGGAAAGTCACTCTCCATCTGCGGTGCTGGTCCTTGCTTCAGATGATAATCTTCTTCGTCGGAAAGTTCCTGAATGAATTTTGATATTTCATTTTCTCATATATTTTGACTCCTGACACAGAAAAAGAAAACACAATTAGTATACTTTCTCACAGGCCTGATAAATGCCAATAAATTTACAATCATATAATTATGCTCACATCATTATTATTCAACCAGTCCTCCTTCAAATAGGAGTTGACTGCAACAAAATTTTTCTTCAAATCACACCAATTCTCCTCCTTATGAGAGCAAATGCCCTTTTTAGCTTGAAATATGTTCAAAAAGAGCTTGAATATTTTGAAGTGGTACATAAAAATCACACTTAGATCGAAAGAGAGAATACCACGTCTCCCACGAGGTATGAGGTCAAGGAATGCTCAACTGTAGACCGACGTACTCGGGAAAACCCGCTACTTAAATACCTTGACCGGTATAGAAATGTCAGAGGCGACTCTTGTGTGAGGATATTTGAAACTTTTTTGCTTAGCTTCTTCACACTTACTCCTTGTGACGGCGTGACTTAAGTTTCAAAAAACTGTCATTGTTGCTGTAAATTGCATCCCAAGTATGTGAAACTTGGGGAGCACCAATAGAACATTGTTGTAGGAAGACTTGAAGAGCGCAGTATGATTACAAGCATAGCTTAAAAAGTTACATATAAAAATATGTACTCTGGCGCTCTTGGTGTGCCAGCGTGGCTTCTCGAGGGTTAAAATACAGTAAAGGCCGCTATAGCAAGTTCACACCAAATTCGAACAATCGATCGTTATCACGCACTCTCGTTATAGCCGTCTAGCTATTTTTTCAATGCTAATGCTTTGAATCCTTGCATCAAGTTTGGGCAAAACTGAACTAATGGGCATTTTGTGCAATGTTTTCATAAATGTGTCAAAACACGAACGAAATTTCAAAGTTTACCGGGGAAAAATTGTCTACCAGTGTACGATTTATTTGAATTCCGAATTTTCCATGTGCTGCAAGATCTCTGGTGACATTTAGTGAGAAATTCTCATTGAACTATCACTGGAAATATTTGGCATATCTTGGTCAAATGGTATCAAACGTATATGTATATAATGGTCAAAGGTGACAGATGGAAGTGGTTTATATACTGGAGGGCAATAGTGAATGAGAAATATTTCATAAATGAGCGTAGGTAGTGCTAAATCATTACTGTTATAAAAATTAGGAAATCATGGTAAGTGGATCAGGAATTGAGAATTTAATGCAGAAATGGGTCAAAACACCACCTCGAACGGCTATTTTCCATGAGAACCACAAACAATTGTTCTAAAAACAGAATCGGGAAAGAGTTTTGTATGGTACATACATTGCACTTTGGACACCACTTTCACCTTGCTCAACGTACGGAAGATAACCCTTGCGACTGTTGGCAAAAATCGTGGTGTGAATGAATGTCCAGATAGCAGTAAAATGTAGTCTTAATGATGTTTCTCTACATAAACATGGCACTGGCGTAACAGGAAGAAAATCGGAGATATCTCGCTCGATAATTTGAGAGACGAGAAGGGTTCAGGGTTTTACTTTATAATAACGAGAAGTGAGTAATTTGCTTTTGAAACAACTTTCAGGTTCAGGGTTTTACTTTATAATAACGAGAAGTGAGTAATTTGCTTTTGAAACAACTCCGAATACTTATTTCAATAGCTATCATAATGCTCGGACTAAAATTCCATGCGACTTCCTCATTGCACTGTTGCAAATGCCCACACCCTTCCCTCACTTGTGCATGCCTCCTAGATTGAAGGTAAGTTGGTTGAGGGTAAATTTTTATTTTAATTTTTTAATTAATTATCTATGGGTAATAAACCATTTACATTTAGTATTGTAGTACTATAGATCTTGTGATAATTTAAATTTTAGCGGAAAGAATTATAATAGAATTATGCAGGTTATTGCAAGTACAATTCAAGCATACAGATTATATGCAAAGTATAATAGAATTACAATTATTAGAAATACAGTTGTAACATTACGTGGAAAATGTATACAGTTCAGTGACACAAATTTACAAAAATGTTTAAAATGTCAGGCAAGTTCTTTATTCGCTTCATGTACAAAAGTTTTGTGTTAAAAATATCAATATTATTAGAATCCATATAAATATTACCCAATATCTGAATTCTGGACATGGAAGAATTGTAAGAATAGTAATTGGTTGAGTGAACGCAAAGGAAAAAGTCATGGTTCGATCTAGTGGAATAAGTTGCTACTCTGGATTGTATGAGACTCAATAGTTCTGGACAATCATATTTGCCACTAATTATTTTATAAAGGACAACCAAATCGGAAATAAAGGTCTAAAAGCTAAGGTTTTTATGACAAGAACAATAAGAATACTGTCATAGGAAATGTTGTATACTTCATGTTCAAGCTTAGTCAAGTTAATTAGGCATAGAAATTTATGCTGAACCCTCTCAATATATTTATTATGTATGTATATCATAACTAGGATTCCATATTGTAGATGCATATTCCAAATGAGGTCTCACTAATGAGCAGTACATAATTTTAAAAGAATCAATGTTTTTTAACTCCTAAAATGAGACGAAGACAGAGATAAGTGGGAGAGATACTATTGGATTACACCCATCTCTTCCTGGCAGAAATAGTCTCACGCGGGTGAATTTCACCACATTCTGGCACAAGCAGTGAGCCCATTTCCTGTCTTGAGTGTGAGGGGTGTTTGGCTTCAATTGCTGCACCCAAAGTAGGACCACTTCAAGTGTTAAATTCACAAATATGACAACTTAATTTTTCCCGGCAATCATTTGTGCGAGAGGGATAAGTAGGTGGTAGATCTGACTTTTGCTTAATTACAAGGTGAGCGAAGTATCTAAGTAGATTTGTGACATATATGAGTAATAAATTACTGATTGTAATGAATTTTCCGCTTTTTTTAAAATATGACTCTCAGGTTTTGAATTAGTAATCAGAGTTGCCCCTTCATCAGAGTATTCCTGTTCTTTTGAGTCAATAGTGTCTACACACAGTCTCCTCTGGAGTGTCAGCCTTGTAAAGAGTTTCATTTGATGCTGGATCATAAGCTCTTTTATTTATCCATTCTTCCTTTGAATTAATATTTGATTGGGCTGGATCTTTCTATGATTTACTAAAATATTTTATTTGGTAGTTCAGATACGAATTCTTGTCAACCATGTAAATCATCTCCTATCCCTCCAATAAATCAGTCCCATGATGCCATATGTGCCTGTCTTATTATTTCTTTTTAACAGTTTTGGATGTGGTAATTTTTCTTTTCTTCATCAAATTTATTCTGCCGAAATTCTCCTAAAGCTGTATTCTTGTTTGTGATGGCCAGAGCTATCTTGTCATTCTAGATTTTAAAATCTATTTTCCATTTGTTTTTTATTTTGGTGCCAAAAGCTTCCGTAGCTCTTTGTGTTATAGTATTTTTAAGATTTAAGATACAATTTCTGAATACTGTATTGTTTTCCTTCAGTAAACATGTTTTGAAGACTTTGTTTTCTTCTCTTATTTTTCTTTTCTACATATTACTTGTTCCATTCAGCCAATATTTGTATTTTTGATTCTACTATGGAATGATCTGTATAAATATTTTCTTCGCTACATACATGCATACATGTTATCCTTGTGGCTAGTTTCTGATATAAAAATATGTTATCAATGAAGGATCAGTGATCTCTAGCTGACCAGGTGAATTTTTGATGTCTTTTAATGGAAAAGCAGAAAATTATCTTGAGAAATATGTTTTCCACTTTTAATTTGTTGAAAGCTATAAAATCTTTTAGTTTTATCTTGCTCTGGTGGCCTTTTCCATGTATGCCTATTGTTAGGCCGGGGTGTGAGGGATTTCTGATGGTAACAAGGACTCAATTTACAATTAACCTTTGATAGCGGGAGCTACCAGCACACATGTCCTTACATGTAGAAAGCCAGCCATAGAGAGAGATGCCACCAATGTGGCCGTTCACATGATACAACAAAATAGATGAATGGCATGAAACAAATGAGTGATGATAAACGATGTGGTGGCAATACAAACATACAAAATACATAACAATCCTCCCCCCTTTTAATTAAAAACATAATCTTCAAGATGAGGAGGGAGTCAAACATTACTCCTGGGACGTGAACCCCCACTATCAGGTTCCTAGGGTGGAGGATCTTCAACCCTGACCATTGCTTCCAAAAGATTATCTGGTACATTAGCCTGGCTCAAAATTAAGGGAGCAATTTGGGGTCGCTCCAAACCTCTTCTATTGACCTGATCGAAAGAAGAAAATGTGTTAGACTGTTGGTCATTATCACTCTCCCACAATTTCCTTAAATCGTCATTGTGATGCCATTCAACCTTATCTTCTCCCTCCCCCAAGATCTTTACTACCCCAGGCCCTTCTACCTCAACTATGTATTACCCCTGGATTTCAATAGGGCTTCCCCCCCTGTTGAACACCCTGTAGTAAATCTTATCACCCAATGAATAACGTAAATCAGCAAGTTTATTTAAATTTTTGTGATTCTCTGCATTTTTTGACAATGAACAAGCTGGGTGTAGATGATCTAAAATAGTTGTCAATCGGCGACCCATTAACGCCGCACAGGGGGCTATCCCTTCAGTGGCACACGGAGTTGTCCTCAAAGTGAGGAGTTTGTTGGGGAACTCCCAAACCCACTCGTTCTTGGGGAGTTTTCCTAAAACCCTCTTGATTGCTTGTAATGCATGTAATGCCTGCCCATTGGATGCTGGGTGGTAGGGAGGGGTAAGATGGTGCTTAATCCCATTTTTCTTTAAAAAATTCCTGGAACTCTTGAGCAATGAAAGCCATTGCCGGTGACTATAACATCTGGTAACCCATCTGTGACAAATGACTTGCAGAGGCTGGAAATACATATGGCAGAGGAAAAGGAACCATTAGTGAAGGCAACTTCAAGCCATTTCAACATTGTGTCCACAGAAATCAACAATGTATGTCCCTTAAAGGGACCTACAAAATCCATGTGAAGCCTGGACCATAGCTTGTCTGGCCTACTCCATGGCATGACTGTAGCTTTTGGTGGATTGTTTTGAGATTCTGCACAAACACAATATTGCCTCATCATGATTTCAATATCAGCATCAATATTTGGCCACCGAACATAGCTGCAAGCCAGAGCCTTAGTTCGTATCATGCCCTGATGGGCTTTGTGCAAGAGTTTTAACACCTTTGGTCTTAAACTAGGGGGGCTAACTACCACTTGTGTGCCTTGCAAAAGACAACCCTTCATGGTTGAACGGCTCCCAGCTGGTCCTCTCATGAATTCTTCAATGCACGAGTCCTCATCAAAGTCCCAGCCATGTTGCACCCCCTTCATCACCTTTTTTGCCGAGACAGGGTCCTTAGCAGTAGCTTCGGCGATGGATTCAGTCATGAGATGGGAGTTGAGGGGGGCCTCCTCCAGCAACAATACCCCTGCAAGATCCTGGAATAGCTCCTTGGCATCTTCTTTTAAAGGCATCCTGCTGATTAAGTCTGTATTTCTGTGGCTACTAACTGGCTTATACTGTAATGCATGGTCAAAATTTGCCAGATACAAACACCAACGAGGTGTCAATGATAGATCTTCCTTTCCTGAAGTCAGCTTGTTCTTCTAATAAAATATATGAAATCGGAGATAGCTTGTAGCCTAGTATTAATTACTTTACTATATATTTTGTATACAGTATTTAGGAGACTTATGCCCCTGAAGATCTCTGTGTTATTCCTCTCTCCAATTTTAAACAATGAAACAACCCTGGCAACCCTCCACTCATCCGGGATCTCATATTTTATCCAGCACATGTTGTACAAATGTAGACTTCTTATTAGCGTTCTACCCCCATACTTTATCAGCTCCGAGTCAATTCAATCTATGCCAGCATCTTTTCTATTCTTTGTTTTATTCAGAACATTTTATAACTCATAAGCTTCATGTTGAGCCTCGGAACTATTCCTGTGGTAATGTTAAATATTCCGATCTGAATTCCATGGTAAAGACAGATCGGGACTGGCCAGACCTGTAGGCAGTTGATGGTAAATCCAGATTTATCTCGAGGGGGATTGACCCTCTGATGCAAATATTTGGATGTATGCTCCTAGTTGCTAGTTATGAAAAGCCAGGAGACACAATCACCCTCCCTCAGGCAGTACGGATATAGCTGCAGGAAGAAATATCATCCAAATATTCATTATAGTATCTTAGATGTGAGGGTGTATCACATCAGGTACAATAAGCACTTATGAGATAACTATATTATAGCACAGTTATTTGTGCGTTATTTTTCCCCGAAATCGCACACTCTCTCTCTCTATCCTTGTTACTATCCAAGCTATAGTTAATGTATAGATAGGTGATATAAAAAGTGCATTTCAGTGGGGGATGCGTTCTATATTTCATTTTTGAAAGGGATACATAGACAATAAAAAATTAGAGCAAATGGATTCCTTCACTTAAGTCGTAAATACCATCACGTAGGACAGATGAAATGCAACGTAAATCAAGCGGAGAATACCCCAACCAAAGAAGGAGTTCTTGGGGAAAAGACATTCTCTGTGCTCAGAGATGATTTGTGGGACTGCAAATTATGAAATGATATGAGAAAACATTCGTGTGGGGCAAAGCACTCTACAGATCGGAAGCATGGACCATTGGAAAAGCTGACCGGAAAAGACTAGAAGTCTTCAAAACCTGGTGCTGGAGGAGGATGCTGAAGATGAAATGGACGGACAAAATAAGAAATGATGAAGTGTACAGAAGAATAGAAAAGGAAAGGCCCTTTTGGAACACCATACAGTAAAGAAGAACGAGATGGATTGGACTCACTCTGACACAAAACGGGTTCGTGAAGAACATCATTGAAGGTTAAATAGAGGGAAAGGTGAGGCTTTAATCCGCGAGTATAGTTTTAGCCCATTTAAAATGAACGGCGCGGAAGACGATGGACTTGTTCCCTGTTTTTCTTATCTAAGTGCTGGTTCACTGCGGGGAGTCGAACCACTGCCTATTCCGATTCCCTGGGCATGAGCTGTTTGTAACAAGAGAACATTACTTCAATCCTTATCATCGCCATTTCAATTTCAAATAAGAGCAGTCGACTAGGTAGTTAGCACGGCGGCCACTTGGAGGACTCTGTCGCTTCCAAGTTTCTCATAACGACCTTGGTTGCTTCCAAGGTCCTTGCTTCCCCGTCAGCAGCGATCCTAGCGGCCGTGCATTAAAACTTTTCAACTGAGTGAGCGGGTTGCATGGAAGACGAGCGTTCATAAAAATTCCAAATAATGTCACATATATATATAAGGGCCAGCATGCCTCAAACGAAGGACGCAAAGCATTTCGCATCGACGGAATCATGCTTCGCCGTTTCGATGCCTCGAATGAATACGAAGTGGACAGTGACAGGAGGCGGAGCGTGAGATAAGGTGCGCCATCCCCTTCGGACTCGAGCCTTGTCTAGCGATAGCGCGATTTGAGCGGCTAAAGAGCGCGGGAAGGAAGTGTCGTCCACGCCAGGGCGAGGAGCCGAGTCTACAACGAGGCGGGCGACAGCCGAACATTTCAAGCCATCAATTTGATCATCGGTTGACGCGGAATGTGAGACGGGATACCACTCTCTTCATCCTTTATACGCAGTGGGGACCGTTCACGATTCAGGTGAATTAAATGTTCGTAGTTATCACTTAATTGTTAATCATATGATCGCATTGTAATTGATGGCATCTTAATGATAGTAATCATATGAGGAAGTAACCTTCGATTCAATCCTTCACCGCCCAACCCATGCCACACATCCTGCTGGTGGATTGTTAATGCACATGTTTCGTAGCCGTATCGTCGTTTCTGATCCAATTTTGGTGAGCGGCTGTGGATGATTTCATTGCACTTAATACTCTTCAGCTATCATTACGCTTCCTTTCAAATTGGTCACTCCCCACGCATCTTCAGAACTGGTGTGTTTCAGAGCGACACAGAGAATATTATCATGACGCCTCACTACATTTATAGGTCTGACATCCGATAAGATAAGACAGATACTCTGTACGAACAGATAGGTTCAAAAAACTCGTTCTTTCCGCGCACAGTAAGTGACCACAATAAAAACTGAGCTCCTCCAAACACACTCTCATAGGACATGTCACCATTTCACCTCCAACCAAAACTTTTACATCTTTACACGGCTGGTGGCCAACCACCCCCTGCCTCACGCCCATGCGGTGGCTCTTGGGGTAGAATGTAGATGTAGATCTTCAATTTTTTGGATTGCTGACGGCGTTGATTACGACTACTTTGGTGGTTAAATATTTATTATTTCTTTGAACTGAAGCGACTACGCAAAGGACTTCGTCTCATGGATTGAGTCTTCGAGAGTGAAAGGGCAGTCGGGGTTTATGCGTGTGTGGGGGGCTGGTCACCCACCTGTAGCGGTAAATGATTGTCGTGGTGGGGAGGGTCATCCTGTCTGGCTCCTGGTGTAGTAAGCAGATTTGGAATGAAATATCTCGTTGAAGGAGAGGGAAGGGGGGGGAGTGGCTACCCCTCTGCCTCCCCAGGGCCAAGCCCATGTTTGAGATTACATTGGAGAGGATTAAAAGTTTTTGATCATCTCACGATCACCTTGACTTCATACATGAATATAATTGCGTTTTTCGTCAACTTAATTTGCATAGGATTCTCGTGATTTTACAATTTCATGTTTTGATTTTTCTCCTATCTCAGGGTGGCGATTGTCAGGGAAAACCGGGAAAACCTGGAATTGTCGCGGAATTTTGAATTTCTGGAATAGTCGGGGAAAAGTCAGGGAACTCTCGTAACAGTCAGGGAGAAACTGGAATAGGAATCTTCGTTATTTTTGTACCATTACATTTATCGGCCAGTCTTTCCCGCCCTTTATTTCACCAACTGAAACTAACGTCCGTCGCTGACGTGCATGGAATCAGCACCATCAATTCGTGAAGTATTCAGATGTGAATCTTGTTACTCGTGAATCTTAGTTATTTAGTTGTGAATCAGACGTGCAATGTATCCCTTTTGT
The DNA here is from genome assembly GCA_963169105.1 of Ceriagrion tenellum. Taxonomy (NCBI): domain Eukaryota; kingdom Metazoa; phylum Arthropoda; class Insecta; order Odonata; family Coenagrionidae; genus Ceriagrion; species Ceriagrion tenellum. The sequence goes on along the minus strand of OY720642.1, from coordinate 125,782,146 downwards.
ATATCCTTATTGCGATATTTGCCTATTTGTGTTAAAAATCATGATCACAATGTATTACGCTCATCACAAGGAATCCGAGGCTATGTTGTTCGGAAGATTTTTCCTCGCGTTTTATTTCAACTTCCGAAACTCAGGTTGAGAGATAGCAGGAGCACACTAGCTTATAGTAGAATACAATGCTTGCAGTTCTAAAAATACGAGACGATGATCAGAACATTTAGAAATTTTAAACCTGCCGTAGAATATTTAATTCAGAAGAAAAAAATATTCCAATAATAGGTGACCATTTGGCGATCGGTCAGAGGATTTGGTAAATCCATCAGGGAAAGGTCAGGGAATTTGAGAATTGGATATCAGTAGCCACCCTGTATCTGGTCTAAACTGGGTTAAAATCTCGACTGATTTTAACCCAACGGTGGTCGCGCGGAGTGTCCCAGACACTACAGCCTTGTATTCCCGCTTTTTTTTCAGGAAGTTCGCATTTAAGTGATCTAAAACTTTCTCTAGCTGAGTTTCTCGGCTAGTAGAGAGCATTTATTAAACATTATAATTAAGTTACCGCACGTTTTTATGCAAAATCCCTTTCGTTGAAACTCTTCAGCGTGGGGTGCGCTAGACACCCCATTTACGTTATGGTTTGTCTCGTTAAGTTTTCCAGTGCCCGTAACATGTTTTCCAGCCATTTTATTAGATTTGATTGGTGCTTTTCGGAAAATGTTCAAAAAAATTTCAAATACATAATTCCATAAATATTTTCATACATGTAGACATTTTTATGTATAAAGTTGCATAAAAAAATAGACAGTTCGTTATTGTCAGAATCGCAATACCTTCTTTGTAGTCATTTTTTGTAAATTGTGGGTCAAATTAAACAACAATTCCATTTTCAGTTTCGGAGAACTGTGCATAAATATTTAATGCTAGCCAGAATTCAGCATGGCTTTGGAATGTATTTCACGCAATTACTATGCAAGTAAGTGATCGATTCTTCTCTTGTAATAGTAAGGAATGTAAAGTGAAAAACCACTGGTGAATGAATGTGGAATGTTGTGATAGCACCGCAGGGGAACAGAGCTGGCAGTCTCAATACTTTGTAAATGATATCTTTCCTTCCTTCTCTTGTAATTGAACCCACTCTGAAGAGAATGACCGCTGGTGGACGATTGTACAATGTTGTATTAGAACCGCAAGAGAACAGACCTTAAAAAAATTCTAAAAATTCCTCAACAAGATCATGAACAATTCGTCTTCGATTCTCTACAAGTAAAAGAATTCTCTGATTCTCGCTTGTCGATTTAAGGTTACTATTATTTACAGAAAATTCCGTTTCAGAAATGATGTTGGACCACTTTTTACCGGTATTGTGTTCTAATAATTTTACCATCGATGGATTTAACGCCCTGTATCTAATTACTCATTGTCCCTCGGGGAACATGTCGCCTTTTTTGTGTTCATTATAATATTAACTTTTCGTACCTTTAAACTCATAAGCAGTAAATCATGAACCCTTAGAGATACAATGGCTTCCTTTGTGGTAGACTATTGAGGTGAAAATAGTTTTGTCTAGTCAGAAAAAGGGTAGCTACCGACTGGCAAGTTTTTCAATCTTTTCGCTCCAAAGTCAGGGAATGAGAATAGGCAATATGGAGAGTATATGGATAGTTTTTTTTACAATAGAGAATCTTATTCATCGTGCCTTCCTCTTTAATTTAAGGCTCAATAGAGATCAAGGAATCCGAACAGAATTACTTCCTTTCTTTTTTCCCTTGGCTAACCGATATTTTTTCATTATCATTGCTATCGCTAGTCACCGTTCTTCACTACTAGTAATGTCTATATTATAGAATTTTAAAAACGCCATTTCTCTGCAGATTCAATGATTTGGCTCAATATCCAAAGTTTTGATTCAATTCTTCGTCCGGGACACCGCTATATACTTTGCAGATCATTGGACATTAGAAACAATTCAGTAGTATTTCTATCTGAAAGTTGCGAATATCTCGATAGTTTTCTGGGTTTTCGTGATCATAAGAAGTTAGTTGTGAATGTTCTGCGGTTGTTTCGTGCTTTTATATTCATTAATGAACAGTTTTGACATGTTAGCGCTGGAATTTACATCACTTATGAGTGGACAAGCGCGGTTTTATCTAAATAAACATCTCACTTGCATGTATCTTGGATTTTTCCCTCTCATGTAATCTCCTCCTTGTGGAACGCCCCCCATAATTTTTTTCCAACTTCTTCCCCATCCGCGTATGTGGATGTCTGAGCGTGTTTAGGTAAACATCTCGACCTCCTCTTGCCGCGAGACAGAAATAGATGTGGCTGCGTCGTCTTATCCTTTCCTCTTCGGAAAGAATATCAGATGACTTGAGGACTTGCTGAAACAATCAATCGTTTTGCGTGAACTTTGATATCATAAGAAATTGCAATTCATTTTTCACCTGAAACACTATTTTCAAATGACACCCATTACCAGCATGTAAGTACTTCTATGAAGGAAAGATTAGAAAGCGTTAGAATTTTGAATTGAACGCATTGAGTGAGAATCTAAGGCCACGCACAGAAGTAACATGAAGTTGATATTTGGACTAAATCGCAATGGTTTATTTGCAAAAGCATCTTGCGCGTGAATTAGTGATTATCGCCTGCGGAGTTCCAAATCAGGGATAACGACCACTCAAGCGGAGGGAAATCCATTGGATAAATTAATACTTCACCGCATTAGAAACTGACCGTTAATCCACCACTTGCTCGATTTTCCTTTGATAGAAAAATAATTTATTTGAAGCTTAAATCAATAAAAACACTACACATTTAGTACCTTCTCATTTTTAAGATTTGTTCATCGCGGAGTCAATGACGCACAGCTGAATTCATGGAAATGTACTCTCGTGAGCCGTCATGGCACGAGAGAAGCGATCCCTATTCAATGCCAAGGTGGGAATGGAAAAATGGCCACACGACCAACATTCAGAAATCAACAAATGTACAAATTGACTTAAATAGATGAATACAAACTTACAAACAGACTACACATTAAAGTGGTGAAATGTAAGCGTCAATTGCGCGAGCTTTGTATGACGATTGTGTAAATAACTTATAATGCTTCTGTTTTCCCTACACTCAGCCAAATCACGCGCCAAATCACGTGAGAAATAAGTAAGTCCAATTTTGTGATCTCGCCATTCCGCGAACGCGATCACTCTGGGATAATTCAAATTTTAGCTTTTACATGTTTCAGTGAAAAAGGAACAGGCCGAAACCGGCATGAGTCTCCCAAAATGACTTTTCGATTGGTTGTAAATTTTTCTCAATAGCGGTGGAATCGCATGTGTAGTCGGAACGAAGAGACTGTAGTCGCAACTTTATCTATCGGGCAACTGTTTCAAATAACTGGAAATAACAAATTGTAATACGCCATAATTTGGCGGATTTAAATCTGTTCCTGACGATTGCCGGTTTATTAAGCCTAAGCTTAATAGTTCAGCCATCGCTGCTGATAGCGTAAACTTTGAAGTATTTTTCATCAATTCAAATGAGATTTTTACTCTATTCAAAGGTTATTAAAGGTTATTCATTATCGAAGGTTTTCTTATTACATATTTCGAATACCAAATTACCAGCAGCGTTCTAACCGTCGTTTGCTGTACCTAATTTCGGTGCCTGCAACGGTGTTTCATGGAAATGATTCGTTTTGGAACTGTCGCAGTGGCGAAACTGTTGCCAAGAATTGTCGAGTTCTTTTAGTGCCGCCTCTATTTCATATTCAAATGTTTGAGGTAAATTAAATATATCTCATATAAAAACTCACTATTTATTTAACTTTAGCTAGTGGGTTGACTGGGACTCTTGAACTCCCCTTTGGGATATAAATAGAATTTGGTTGCTGCGTTGCCGAAAAAGAATTTTCCATATTTTTTAGGTCATCATCACAAATTATGTATCTGATTCGTCGGGGCAATTAATTAGTATCAGGTATCACTTCAGGACTGCTTAGGGTAAACTTTCACTTCGGTAGATATGTTTAGAGTTTGTATTTTTTTCGTGGTGAAAAATATTTATGCATTCCTTTTGTTTGCAACATGAGTAAAAGTTATGACCCGATTTATGTTAAGCAACATTGCAATAGGAAGTGTATGATAGTCTATAGGACGGGTGCAATGATCTATGCCAAAAGAAATTGACGAACACTTTTGAGTTGCAAAGTCAATCAAAACGAAGTCGCATTTAGAAATAAAAATTAGCAAGTAAGAGATTCATCAGTTTCATATTGTCGTTTAATATCTTGGAAAAGATGAATCGAATCACTATAATTAAAATAGCAAATGACTTAATTATATTTAAGCCGTATTTTAAAGAATCCATCTAGGCTTAGAGTTAACTGTAACGTGCCCACAAGGTAGTTTGAGCGAAATGTCATTTTACTTAGAAATCAATGAATTTGGTCTCATTTTAAAGAAAAATATCTCACCCTTCTAATTACACCAAAAACTTAACCCATTACCACATTACTTTTGGAGATATTTTCCAAAAAATACCATCCCTTTTACATGGGAAATGGTACGTGCATGCACTCCAGGGAGACATTATTTACAAAATGAGGAATTTCTAACACTTCCATGTCGTAAGTAAACAAACAGCGTGTAGTTTGTATGTTTTCTCGACTATATTTGAAAATTAATCGTATTTTCACCGGAGTAGGTTCTTGGCTTTCACAATAAACCTTCCGTTTTGAAGGAGTTTCAAACTCACCGCGCGAAAAAAATGAGTAAAGTTAAAGACTTATTTGAATATTTTCTTATAGTTACAATTTCTTCCATATAAAACTATATTATTGCACCATTAGTATTGCAATATTTTATCGATGTTTCCTACAGTTGGTGAAATCAAAATGTATAATTCGAATATGGTCTCTATTATGACTTGGGAACTATCCCGCTCGGACTACCTTAAGTTACCATTTGCAGTGATATGGACAGGAGATGTAATAAAAAAGGGGTCTGTTTAGTTCGAAAAAATTATGACGACACCGTTTAGTCACATTGCATTATTGTCAAGAGATAGAGAGAAAGGGGAATTTCGTTATTGATAACACGTGAATAATTTTATGAATGATGCGCACTTGTCCTCTGAGTTTTCGAGAGCCAACTTTGAGGCGTCACATCCGTTAGAAATTGTTGTACGAGGGTTGTTTTTTTAAGTAAGTACCGCCCTACAATAATAAAAAAGCAAGTATACCTCTCGTTGCAATTTTATTTTGGCACGAACACCTGTACTTTAGTGTACTTTCCTAAATCATTTCCACTAATATAAAGGCACTTATCGCATCGTGGAACCAGCTTTTGAATCCCATCCTTAAGGAAGTCTGTCGCCTGACTTGACTACCACTGTAAAACGGTCGTTTTGACTTCATCATTGTTGTCGTGGAGCTGACCACCCAGATTCATCTTCCAATACAAAATCAGCAGCCCTATTCTGTAAGCCACGAAAATTTCATGGCCGCGAAAGATTCGCGGCCGAAATACGAAATGACGTCACAAACTCGAACTGTGCGATCCACTAGCGCTTCCCGGAACTTTTCGCCGCGAAAGATTCGTCAGATTCGTGGCGGAAGTTTCGCGGTGAGTTTGGGCCACGAAAACGGATTTTCGCCGTGTAAACAGCTGGCAACGGCTACGCCTGGGGACACATATATTTTATATATTTGTTGGTAGTGGGGATTTTGGCCTGATCTCTACGTTAAGAGGAATTTCATTTGGTGCAGATTAGTATGATGTAACATGTTACTGCTTGTTAATTACTTTTATATTATATTGTTTCTTGACTTACAATAAGCCTATCTTCGTGCCGTTGTGGTAGCATCCCGTGCTAATTCTTTACTGTTGCTCTCATAACGTCAGTTAACACTGAGGTATAGTTCTTATAGAGGTAATTTCGCATTCTTATAATTAGAATTGTGCTAATTTATTCATTGATTTGCTAGTATATTATGTTTTCAAAGTATATTATCCATGTCGATTGATGCGTACCCTTATTGCTAATGTATTTCATTTCATGACGTTCTCACAGAAAATTATCGTGGTACCTATGTTTATAGTGTTTTATTTTAATTTCAAATGTACCTCTGGCTCTTATATAGGTACCTACCAGCTGGTCGTTCATGTTCTTGCAAGTATTTCAATCCCTACTAGTTTTGTAGTGGGTGTTATTGAGAATTTAGTTTTTCTACAAATACTGACGCATTTTCTATTTCATTTGATTATCATTGTTACATAATAAACTGTAGGTTGGTATAGTGTAACTTCATCACTCATTTGAATCTGTATTCTTGCAAGCCTGCTTTTTTTAGTATGTAGTAAAGTTATTGAAGGATTTTGAGTGAGTTCTGTGTTTATCCATTAAGTGGATCAATGTCTGCTATTCATGTTTGAAAAATACTTAGGCTATAGAGTATTTGTCATGTGTGACAGTGTCTAGAGAACACTTCCATAGTGTTTATGAGAATAATTACTATATTGTCAAAGTTATGTTTGACTTGTAGGCTATTTTAATAACCTTCTAAACTTCAAATAACGTTGGCACTTTTCATAGATATGATACATATCTTCAGATTAGGCAATGAGTATTAAATTCACATCCTGTTTAAATTTGAGCAAAATTTTTTCCAATGACTGCATTGTGACAATACTGTATCAAAAATGTTGTCTACTGCGGTGGCATTCAATGTATGAATGTCTAACACTCGTCCTTAGCTACTTACTTTTGGGCAATTTTGAATAGCAACAATATTGGCAAAGTAACTGATATAACGGTGGACTAAATGTATAACTTCCGGGGGTGCTCTTGACATATAATATTCAACGACACTAAATATGTAGTATCTGTATGACTAGGAACATGTCCTTTGCTAATTAAATTATTCGCTTTATCACATTGATAATTATGAGATTACATTTTCAAAACTAATGTACATGCAGTAACAGATGTTTTTAGGTAAACATCAATGTGGTCTATTGAATTGGCGATACCATAGGCCGACAACATCTCACTTGTGCGATTTTGATGCATTAAAGTAAATTCATCGTTTTTATCATGTAATTATATCCATCAACCACATACAGTTTTACAAAATATAAATATTAAAAAAATTCAGACGATACTTTTAAGGTAGTTGTCCACCATTTATGAATTATGAACTTAATACAACCAATTCACTCTCCTACTCATTGCCGATGCATTTTCAGTCTGCTTGAAAAACAATATCCTGCCGAATTTCTCTCTTTGGCTCTGAGGCAATGCGTCATACTATTCGTGACGACGTGGAGGTGAACCTCGGCAGTCTTCGGATCTCTTCCCCTCCATGGAGGGGAGGCCGCGAACACGAGTTCGTGGCCGCGTAAATACTTCACGAAATGCTTAGTGGATAGCACTTAGCTGGTTTTCGCGGCTCAACCGCGAAAACGGAACTTTTCGTGTCCGCGCCCGCGTAAACCTTTAGCGAATAGGGCTGCAGGTTGTAGTCAATGGGCGCTAGATCGGGAGTTTTAAGAGTGGTCAAGTTGTTCCCAGACAAATGATCCGATGAGATTTTGAGTTAGATTAGCCGTGTCTATACAGGCATTGTCATGGAGCAAAATGATCCCCTTACTCAGAATGCCACGCCTTTTGTTTTGGATTCTGTAAAATCTCTAACCCATTTCCGTACCATTCCATCGCTCATAATGATCTTTCCATAATCTTTGCTGATCTGAAGATGAATTTCAGCCGCTTTCACGCCTTTAGCACTAAGAAAAGGAATCACAGCGCGTATTTCACAGTCGGCGGGATTCTCAATCGGTGGAGGTATGTTAAATACTCTCAAACAAACATAAACACGGTCGAATGTTTCAGTGATGGCGTATGTGGCTTCCTAACAAATGTAGCTGTACAGCACGCATGCACCAAATTTCGACCGCAACACTGCAGTGACCGAATTTCAAAACGGTAATTACTTAAAAAACACGCTGTCGGAAGATGACGTGATTGAATGCTCATATCTGATTTGCGGTCCTTCTGCCTCTCGCGACCGTCGTCTGCCTCTACTTTCCCTGACAGGTGTTTTCAATTAGCCCTATCTCAGCCTCTGGCCACGTGGACATTTCTTCACCCGCCAGCGGCGGAAGGCCCTGCCCAGGCACGAGGAACAAGTAGTTGAGTCGGAATTCCTTGAGATTGAGAAAATAATCCAGTTTGAAGGGTGCCACCATCCTGGAAGATTTCATACGATCATTGAACTTTCACTGGCCCTGAAACGGTATTTTAATTGAAATTGTCACTGGGGAGGAGGAATATTAGGAGTCTTAAAAACAGGAGGGCGTGTATGAGGCTGTGTATGGGGGTAAATGAGGCAAAAGAGGTTTGGAAGGGTAGGTCAGTGTGGAGGAAATTATTGAAGCAGAGTTAGGCGAACAATTATGTATTTATGAGTGAAACTTCGTGACTTTGCCTACCCCGGAAGGGAACGGCCCGATTGGTATGAATGTATGTATGTATCTTCACTCGAGTACCAGCTCAAGTGTTGAAGTAACCAGTCAATGACAGGCTCTTCGGGTCACCGCGCGGGTTAAAAACCTACCCCCCGGTCTGAAGCCCTCGCTTATCAACGGGGCGGGTACGTAGTGGGAAAAAGGGTAAAGGGATGGGAAGGATTATCGAAATACAGCCACTAGGAGGCCGACACCATGAGGCGGATTGCCGTCAAAAGGATGACAACGGGCCCCCGCCTCCCCCTAGTCCTCTTAGCTGTTGGGTACCCCCAACAACGTTAGACGAGTCACCGCCAGTCTCGCTTCCGCGAAAACTTACTACACATCTGTTGAGAACCGGCGAAGCTCATTGCCCAAATTCTTGGGATAGGGTGTCCGCCGGCTCCCGTTATGGGTAGAAGTCGTGTGGTCTGCCGGAGTACGTCATCGAATCGGGGACCCGCCGGACCAATGGATGGTCAAATCGGACCAATTATGGTCAAAATGTGGGTCCCGTCACCTCAATACTCCCCGTCTACTCATACCAATCAATGACAGGTGATTCGGGTCTCCCCGCGAGGTCTAAAAACGCCCACCAGGTCTGCAAGCCTTCGCTTATACCCTAGTGGGAAGTAGTGGGAAAAGGAAATGGGAAAGGAAGGGAAGGTTAGCGAGCCACAGCCCCTGCGAGGCCGACACCATGAGGCGGATTGACGTCAAAAGGACGTCAATGGGCCACCGCCTCCCCTCAGTTCTCGTATTTGTTAGGTTACCTCAACAACAGTAGATGAGTCCCCGTCAGTCTCGCTTTTGCGAATACTTACCGCTCATTTAATGAAAACCTGAAGGGCCCGTTGCCCGAAAAATTGGGATTAGGTATCGCCCGACTCCCTTTTACGGGTATACGCCGTGCGGTCTGCCGGAGTACGTCATCAAATCAGGGACCCCATGGAGGGTCAATCCGGACCAATTCTGGTCGAAGCGTGGGCACATCCTTCAACTCAATACTCCTCGTCTACCCATCCAAACTCGTTTAACCAATCAATGACAGCAGGCGAATAAAAAGGCAGTTGTAACATTTTTATTTATTGTTGATTTCGGTGTCAGAAAATAACCGGTTGCCATAAGGAGGTACGCGAAGGTGTACATCTACTTAATAAGTTGCGAGCCGCCACACGGGCATGTGGCAAGGGGTGTTCAGATATCAGTCATGTAAAGGTGTAAAGGATAGTGTTTTGGGATGTGAAATTGTGAAGTGCATTACAGGAGTATTTGGAGAGGAGCGAATTTTTTGTGTGTGGAGATAACAAATTTTTTTCCTATCCCTATTGTTTTGAGAGATACACTGCCGAACAGGTAGGTACAAAAACTCGTTCTTTCCGCGTACATTAAACGATCACAGTAAAAACTGAGCTCCACTAAATACACTCCTATAACACCTGTCACCATTTCGCCTCCCAAAATCTTACATCTTTACACGGCTGGTGTACTAACACCCCCTGCCACACGCCCAATCGGCGGCTCGCAGGGTATTATGTAGATGTAGATCTGTTCGGGAATGTATACATCTCATTTTATCGCTTCTGTCAGACCTAGAAATGATCGTCTTTTTGTCGCTCTGAAGCACTCTTATTCTAGATTTCCAAGCAAACTAGGCCTAGCATGCAGCAGTAAGGTGACGCTGATTTCAGAAAGTAAAAATCGCATAGCATCTGTAATAGCTAACGTGATTGGCCGAATTCAAATAAGTAGGTCCCACTGGGAGCCAGTAGCAAATTAGTATCGTAGCAAGCATTAAATAAAGTAGCTTAGCCAGTATGATAGCTATTATACTTTCTATCCAGCATGCAGATTTCATATCACACGACACTGGAAAGCTATCATGATAACGAGTATCCTCCAACTTGTTGTTCAAGTAACGTCTGAAAGGGGCTTAATGGTACCGTGCAAAAAATGAACCGGGCTTATGCCTGCTTTTTGTTCTCTCCAAAGTAGTCCGACTGATCAAATAATTATCTGTATTCATTTCAGGAGCAATACAAAAAGGATGAGTTTTTCATCGGAGTCCAGGGAGGGCTGTGTAGCAGTGGTCATTCCAGGCTAAAGTCAGCTATAAGGTCATGTCAGGTGCGTTGCAAATCGATTGAGCTGGGAAAACTGAAAAGGTGCTAATCGAATTAATTCTTAGCATTTATTGAAAATTCGGCTTCGGTGAACGATTTCGAAATCTGTGATTTAGCCGAGAAAATCTGTAAATATAAATGTGAAAAATCTAGATCAAGTCCAGATTTTTGCCCTATTCCAGGGTAAAATGCATGGGATATTCCCAAACTCCGAGGTTCATTTACAGAAAAACAGTATGAAAACTATATTGACCTCCTAGCATTACATATAAAAACCGAAGATTCTTGCGAAATTGTGTGGGTCGTGGTAATTTCGAAACCTGGGTCGTAGTCAAATTAATATTGTGGAAAATTGCAAAGTTTTTCATTTATGCATATTGACCTCCATTTCTGCTGTATTACTCATAAGATTTCAAAATCTATATTGAATTCTTAAAAAATCTGGGAATATATTTTTGAAAAATCTAGATAAAATCCAGAGTCAATGCGTCATTCAGAGGACGTAAAACCTATGTTCATGGAGATTTTGTCTATAAATTTCCAGGGTACTATGTGGGCAACAATCCATGTAAAATCTAATTAGATTATCTTTTATTTTGGTTTGGAGGGATGAACACAATTATCGCGTGGGAACAGTTAAATAGGAAATGCTGTTCCTTGAAGGAATGTTGATAAAATTTCTACTTATTCAATTTTTGAAATCCAATGTTTGAATCGTCATCATCTCTTCATTCTCTTGCGGATAGATTGAACATAGTGAAGTCAAAATGCATTGGAGAAAATTATTAAATCACTATTGAAAAATAAGCTATGCATATTTTCCTCGCGGGAATATTTGAAAACTCTGGGGTAAGTTTAGTTTTCTCGTATTTTCTTTTCTATGGGAAAGGTTTTAACCGTTCAGCGTTGAGGCTATCGCATCACTGCTGCTTCACTGTGGACGTCTTTAATTATCTCCCAATCGGCAGCTGTTAAATTAGACTGTGGTACCATTATCAATCACGGGATTTTACGTGGACACTTTTTACTATTGCAATAAGAGTTCATCCGAAAGTATTCCAATGAATCTCTGCCTTCATACTATTTAGCCTCTAACCAAGGAGGTTTCTTAGCTGAGACAATAAGTGTATGATCCAGTTCTAATAATTATAAAGTGACCCTACGTTCTTTTACTTGAAACAAGTCATTACTGAGGTTTATCCAAAGGGTTGCATGTGCGTTCGCAAAAAAAGCAGGACCAGTTGTCGAATTTATCAAATTCGCTTATTGGGCTGAAATCGAAGAGAGCTTAAAAAAGTAGATTTTTTCTATCTGGAGGTTGAAATTTGGCATAGTGACTCTCCTAACAATGTTGCACATTTATGTGTGATTCATTTTTCATCATTTTTCAACATTTACATTATTCAAGGGCGCAAAGTTGAACAAATTTTGCAAAAAATTCGGAAATGAGATTTCGCTAAAAATCTCCAAAATGAAGAGTCTACAGAACCTTTTGTAGGAAATTATTGAAATAAAAAGTGACATTATTTTAAAGAAAAAACTTAAGCCTTTAAAGTGTTGAAACTTTAAATAACAAAGAGGGATATTTGCTCTTTTAATAGGACAAAATGGCGGATCCTATTTTACACCGATGTTCTGGTTTTAGGTAGAAAATAGTTGAGAGGGACACGGGAGTTACCGTGAGTAACGTACATCACGGTATTTACTGAAGCTTCTAAAATGCGAATCCGTTGAAAAATTCTGCGGCCGTCGGCGACTCCGAAAATAAACTCGGTTTTTCGATCGCTTGGCGGGGTCCAGCCTTGCGCGGCAGCTAATGGGGATACAGCGACGCGGCGAGTATCATCACACGCTGTTCAGCCATGAACTTAATTATGGCGATTTTCTACCTTTTTTTTGGTGTAAAGGGTCACAAAAGATGCTCTAATAGTTGTTTGAAAAGAGAATTCATTTTCTTTCACACAGTCCGATAACCCTAGTGGTCTCCCTTCGGATACATTCAAGGAGCTAAACCAGGCATTTCACGTTAACATTTAAGTCAGTGAAAGATTATTTCAGCTTGTTTGGGCAATAGTTCAGAGCCCATTGAACAAGTATACTTTTTCCCTAACCTATCAGCTAGAAGCTGGTGTTGCGCAAACATTCTTATTCTGGTTCCCCCCTCTCTTCCTTCCCCGCCCAATCCTTCCGTGCCGCCCAGTGAGGGTTCGGGAAGGAGTTATATGACACCACGTGACCATTCTTGTGGCATGTTTGAGCACACGATCTTTTTCTCTTGCTCCGCATTATCCAATGATGGTAACCGTCAATCTACATACACATGAATTTTGGTTAAGTTTTCGTTTTTACCTCTCTATAAACTGAAATTGCATCCACTGCAACATTTCATACTTCAACAGCAAATTGACTTTTTTTTAGGATTAGCGGAGGTATTTTTATAAGGTTTATTACATAGTTATCATTACAACATTTGTATTTAAAGAATTTTGACATCATTAATGTAAATTCATTAAAAATATGAAATATTTGTCCTGACGTAGGTCCTGTATAGACTGAAAATCTACCAAATTTAGAAATTAGACTATAGATATATTGTCACTCTGAGCTATCTGTAGAGTCATCTTCTTCACTCGGTGTATCTTGTTCTTCTCCATAAATTATTATTAGCTGGTCTCTGACTTCCTCCGACATTCTCCTTGGTTGCTTTAATGGTGATGAAGTGGAGTTCGTGATTAAAGGATCTGATGTCAGAAGGATTCTTCGAAATAAGACCCCATCCATGGTAACTCTCTAGTTTATCCTTGTGATACCATCTCGAAATCTTCATGTATGTCTGTTCCTTGTGTCCACAGCCTCTTCCGATGATTTATCCAACGGAATAATTGCCTCTTCAACAGTTTCACTTCCATTTATGAAAATATTGTGGATTTTGGGAGGCACACATTATCAAGGTTATTACTGCACAAACAGTTCGGCAGTTCCCCACCTCTAGGCGTTGAATGTAGTTATATTTAGTGCCGACCAATTGAGAATGCCTTCAATATAGTGGAGAAACTTTTGATGAGATCTTCGTCAATACATCAAAACTATCATCAGAACGAAACGTTTAGCACTTGATATCATAAACAAACTAGGCTATAATTTGAATGACCTTAATTAACCTGTTATTTCAACCACTTTCCGGGATTTTCAAAGAAACGCCTCGCTATGTTTCCATCATTAGTTGTGCCAGAAACTTGCTTAGGCTTATCGATAATCAGTGTCATCCTATCATTACAGGCCTTTTGTATCTTAGAATTTCTATCTTTCAGCTTCCACTTTTGGTCTCCACGCGCCGATTACATATTTGAGTCGGTTGAATCGTACTTTCGATATTCAAAAGTGATATTTCTGACTCATGGGCCTTCTATCTTACTCACCACAGCTTGAAATCTGGTAGATAAGCTATATGTAACACATATTCAAGGAATCTACTGCAACAGTGCAATGTAGATATACCGAAAGCGTAATTGTTGCCGTTCTCCGCACTCTCCATCATGTCATGGAGGTAATTCATCTCTAAGATTTCCAGTCAAAGATGTAACAACTCATTCTTCCACTTCCATTCAATGCGTTGCGTCACTGAATAGATAATTGGTTTCCTTTTATTGAAAGAATATTTGTACTTTATTTTTAAAAGTTTTCAGTGCCCGCTAATTATAACTTACCAATCCTTTTATCATCCTGAGTAGTGTAAAGAACATTACGACGTAATACCTCACAGCCACTGTCATTAAATTTTTAATATGTTGTTTGAGATATATATCTTCTGCATTCCCAATTTCTTATGATTATTTGTCTCGTTGAAGACGTATTGGTCTGCAAAATCTTGTAGACGATGGCCGACGGTTCTCCCTAGTCACGTCTAGTTTCCTTCACTAACGATTAAAACCTGAATCCCTCGTGAATTTCTTACCCGAGGAATATTCTAAAAACAACCTCTACCGACCACACAAACGGTACCGCGGTGTCATACTATATCGCTCCTTTTGTATTTCCCTCACGCTGGGAAACACGGAGGGATTGGACGAGGAAGGAAGGGGTGGGGGTGTAAGAATTTTTGTGCGACACCAGCTTCTAGTCGATGCCTTAGGAAAAAAGTGTGCTCTTTAAATGGGTTAAAATTTCAAACAAAATAAATTTAAAAAAAACTAATTTATCGAACTAATTTCCAAGCAATTTGCTTGTCGGCAATTTAAGTACAGATAATGGCGATGAGAGGTAAACTCCAAATTAAGCGGAGCAATATCTCTAGACGCCTGGTAAAAAAAATAACGCGGCAGCCGCCAATCGTCTGCGTCGTAATTTATATTTCTTCATCGTGAAATAAATACGCAGCTCTTCCATCGTGTCCGTGAAACGGCTACAATTTAAGATTTTTGTACTCAAGAGGCCCACCTTTTTCCTCTTCTATATTCATTTACCGACACATGTCAGCACGCAGAGAGGACGCGACTGACGACGTCATCTACGTCGTTCGCGCGGTTTCGCGCGAAACTGGGCGAAACCTTCGCACGAAGCGTATGCATGTGGACGAGGCTTTAGGGAAAAAGTGTGCATCTTCAATAGGCTCTAAACATTGTCCACACAAGCTGAAATAATCTTTCACTGACTTAAATGTTAGCGTGAAGTGTCTGGTTTAGCTCCTTGAATGTATCCAAAGAGAGACAACTAGGGTTATCGGACCATGTGAAAGAGAATTTCATGGCTGCGCAGCGTGTGATGATCATTGCCACGCTGCTGTATTCCCATTAGCTGCCGCGAAAGGCTGGACTCCGCGGCGCGATCGAAAAACTGAGTTTATTTTCCGAGTTTATAAACCGAGTAAATGTTGAATATTGCAACTCCGTTAAGTTGATGAAATACATCTGCAAATAGGTCTTAAAATCTATCAACAGGGAAGTCACCCGTCAGTTGTTCACTTGGCTGTGAATCTTGAAAACGGTCGAAGAGTTGTATACACAGCCGAAAACGCAGCACACATTTCAGCTGATCCATCATATATAACACTTACAGCTTTTTTCAAATAGTGTATGAAAGACCCTTTTGCAAAGACACAATATTATCGTAATGTACCACAGTACTATACACGGAATGAGTCGTAAAAGCAATTTTTACCCTGAAAACAGGGAACTGACGTACCTGGAATGACAGCCAGGAAAAGTGACGTCATAGGCCGCATACACATTGTACATCCCCAACAACGCCGAATGGTTCTGCTTAAGAATGCTTTTGCATGTCGTAAAAGGGCCAACATCGTTTGAGGACCTGCGCACTGTTGAAGGAATAATATGCTCCACATATCACAAAGTATGTCAGAGTTTAGGACTTTTGGAAGATGATCATCACTGGGATACAGTTTTGTCAGAAGCATCCATCATGTCGATGCCCCGCCAAATGCGTGTTCTATTCGCGATTATTTTGACAACCTGCGCTCCTTCAGATCCCAAAGCTCTGTGTGAGAGGTATCGTGATTCTCTGAGTTAAGATTATCTCTTGCAGCCGCGTCGAGCTGCAAAAAATTCTGAGTTACAAATATCAAGCATCATCTACCACAAAACCTTGATAGACATCGAAGACACATATTTTGTAGATTTTCGCAGCTAATGATGTATATATGGTAATATTTGGGTTCTGCGAGTATTTTTTGTATAATTTTTGCGACAGTTTCGCCGTGCTCTGCTGCCGGCTTCGTCGGGATTTTTAAACAACAATTGTCTTATTTTTTATAAATAAACAAATTCGGTAGTTGATGAATTTAGAATTAATAACAATAAAAATTAATTCCAATATATTTCCAAATATAAGGGAGTTTATAGCCATCCTCTTTATTCATGCATTAGGGTCTCTTTTCAATTTCAATTGCCTTCCTTAAAAGCCGCGGAAAGTAACTGCTTTCTTTGTGTAACACTTTTGAAGCCTCGATATTAATGGCGTGACCCTCCTCTAACGTAGTGTGCTCAGCCACGGCAGAGTGACTCCAGTCTTTCTTCTGGATTGCTCGTTCATGTTCTTTTAATCTGTATCCTGTAGATCTATATATGGAAATCAGTTCTTTGGAACTAATTTTTATTTTTATCAATTCTAAATTCATCAACTGCCGACTTTGTTTTTTACAATAAAGACCATTTTTGTTTAAAAAGCCCGACGAAGCCGGCAGCAGAGCACGGCGAAACTGTCGCAAAAATAATACCAAAAATACTCGTAGAACCCAAAGATTACCTGATATCGAAGACCATGTTTGTCAATCACTAACAAAACTCTCAAAGAATTGGGACTGCAGTCGCCGGCAAGATACGACGTCGAAATTGCAGATATCGATATTATTCGTGAGACCTAGTGCAATCGGGCATTTCGTGGAGACAAATCGACCTCTACAAATAGGCGATCAAGAAAGAGCATTGAAACATATAAGGGCTCGAGTTTCTGATGAACAAGGTGTTATAATTTTCCTTGGTGCTCCTGGAGGAATTGGCAAAACTTTTCTGATTTTAATAATAATAATAATAATAATAAGAGGGAGGAAGAATAAAAAGAGGGAGGATGTAGGTCAGACTGACTCTGAACTATTACGATCGCGGTTAAGAAGCACAATTAGCTATGACGAAGGACACACTAGGCAGAGAAGCATCCATCGAAAGATCTCTCTGCGGGGTAACCACCTGCCCCAAATGAATGGACTCATCGACGAGATCCTGACAGAGACATCAGATCTCTGGACGGTGAATTGCGTGGTCTACGCTGCGGCCAAGGTTTTGGCAACCTCCCGAAAGGACTCCTCTCGGGAGGATAAAGCAGCAACAAGGCTGAAAAAGCTGGATGCCAAGATCACGCTGGCGCGAGAGGAGGCGTCGAGGATTCAGTGTGTGATTGAGTACATCACTACCGGGCGAACCTTTACATCCAAAGTTCGGCGCATTGCGCGCAGCCTCAGGTTCAACCATCACACACTGAACAAAAAAGTGCTGCTTACTATTAAGCAGCAGGAGGTTGATAGGGTACGGGCGCTTACCACGGCCAAGAAAAAACTCCTGAAAAGGAGTAGAGGCGTAAGGGAGAATTCCACCTTTCTCCTTCAGCCGCCCCGTCTCTTTCGGCCTCCTCTGCCTGTTGTTGAATCCCCGCCACTCGTTCATGAGGTCGAGCGTTTCTGGAAGGATATCTACGAAACGTCGAAGCCATTCAATGGAGACACTCCGGCCATCGCACTCTTTAAAGAGTTCTGCGACCGCCACCTACACAATGTGGATGGACGCCTTTCAGTCACGGAAAGTGACGTGAAGCACGCTTTCTCTGGCAAGAAGAATTTCGCGGCTCCAGGAATGGATGCCGTGAATAGCTTCTGGTGGAAGAAGTTCACTTCTACCCATAAACATTTGGCCAGAATCTTCACGTCCCTCATCACAGGTAGAGAACCATTTCCACCTTGGCTGACTGAGGGACGCACGGTTCTCATTCCGAAAAAGGGAGACTTGTCCAATCCGAAGAACTATCGCCCTATAACCTGTCTAAACACTGTTTGTCGAGATCTATTGAGGAGTGGGTTGTACTCACATTTTGACCAAAATTGGTCCGTTTTGACCCTCCATGGGTCCGGTGATCCTCACTCCAATGACGTACGTCGGCAGAGTGCACGGCGGCAACCCAAAAAGCGAGTCAGAGAGACACCCCATCCCAAATATTTGGGCAACGGGCTCTCTCGGTTCGCAGAGATGTGCGGTAGGCTTTAGCGAAAGCGGAGCCGGCGGTTACTCGTCTCAGTTGTTTGGGGGAACCAAACTAACACGAGCACTTCGGGGAGGCGGAGGCCCCATAGAGATCCTTTTGACCTCTATCCGCCTCATTGGTGTCGGCCTCGAAGGGGCTGCGGTTTCGCTAACCTTCCCATCCTAATCCCTTCCTTCCCCCTCTTCCAAGTCCCTAGGTAATAAGCGGAAGCTTGCAGACCTGGGGACGGAGGTTGTAACCCTGCGGCGAGAGCCGAAACGCCTGTATATAAGGCGTTCACCACGATCTTGAGCGACCTTATCCTCCGGCAGATCCAGCCTGTGTGGGAGGAGGTGTACGAGCAAAGGGGGTGCAAACGAGGAATAGCGGGATGCAAGGACAACCTGCTCATTGACAGGTGCATATGCCAGGATGCCGCCCGACATAAGCGAAACCTATCAATGGCCTGGGTGGACTACCGAAAGGCTTTCGACACCACTTCGCATGAGCTTCTCATCGCTCTGCTGAAGTTGATGAAAGTCCACCCAGAGGTTGTGTTCTGCATCCAACGCCTGTTACCACTCTGGAGAACGCGCTTCGTCTTGACATCGGGCAAACGGACCGTCTCCACTGAGTTGGTAACATACCGCCATGGCGTTTTTCAAGGCGACAGCTTGAGCCCCCTCCTGTTCTGTATTTCCCTCCTCCCCCTCTCCTTCAAGCTGAGACGAGGCCGAGGATACATGTGCGGCGTTCCTGGTGACAGGAAGCACAAGGTCACCCATTTGTTTTACATGGATGACCTTAAACTGTATGCTTCCAACGCCAAAGAGTTGCGCGTTGCATTGGACTTCGTACATCAATACAGTGAGGCTATAGGGATGGAATTCGGATTGGACAAGTGATTGGACATCCATCCACCTGGCGAAAGGAAGAATATCGGAGGACAAGGAAGACTCGCAACTCGTTGACGGGAACGTCGTTCGTCATCTGCAAGATGACGAATGCTACGAATACCTCGGCATCCCCCATCGTCGAATGCCGGAGGTAGCAGCAGTGAAGGAAAGACTCACCGCCAAGTACAGACAGACTCTCAGAAAAATCTGGAGTTCTGAGCTGTCTATCAAGAACAAGGTTCTTGCCACGAACATGTTCGCGGTTCCGACAATGCTGTACACCTTCGGATGCATGAAATGGAATGTCAACGAGTAGCAAAACCTCGACCGGGGAACGAGGAAGATGCTGACCATCTATAGAAGTCTTCATCCAAAATCTTCCGTCGCCAGATTGTATCTCCCTCGCAGTGTAGGCGGTAGAGGGCTTTTGAGCCTGGAGTGTCTCCATAACAGAGTGGTCTTGGGTACAGTTTGCCGTGTGTTCAACAGCACGGACCCCCTGCTCACTCTCGCAAGGGAGCACGAAGGTGCCGGGGCGGGGGCGTTCCTCTTCCAGGCGGCGAAGAGGGCAGCGGACGAAATCGGTCTGGACTTTGACCTGTCATCCGACGGTAACGACAGTGGCTCGTCAATCGTGTCACTAAGGGCAGACGTTTTAAAGCTCGAGGTCAAAAAGGCTGAGCAGAAGACCTTGCTCAAGACACATACCGATAAGCCCATGCATGGATGTTTCTACCGAAACATGGAAAAACATGGGCTATCGAAGGAGCTGACGTTTGCCTTCCTTCGTTCCGCGGGTCTCAGGTCAGAAACAGAGGGTTTCGTTCTCGCGTGCCAGGATGGTGTCATCAACACACTCGTGTACCGCCGAATGGTATTCAAGGCCGAGGTGGCGGACACGAGATGCAGAGCGTGTCGAACCAAGCCGGAGACTTTGAGTCACCTTCTCTCCGGCTGCAGTTATAATGCGCAGTCAGCGTATTTAGCTCGGCACAACGCAGCTCTGCGGGTGTTGTTTTTCCACCTCCGACATCATTACGGCATCGACGATGTACATGTGCTGCCGCTCGCTCGGACTTCGCTCCGTCTGCTTCGTGCGCACGACCCGAACGCAGCGTAGCCACTGATCCGATGGGTTAATCGGAAGTGGTTACGAACTCTGCACCGCCCCTCTCGAGTTCTCGGCCATTATGACGGCAACGAAACCCGATGTTAACCGGGGACTCGGAGGGGAAAGTTACAGAAGTAAAATAATAATAATAATATATTTATTGATCCTGATATTTTACAAGAGTAAAATTTGGGATAAGTCATAGAAAAAAGAAAAAATGGCCCAACACAAGAATAACACAACACAGGAATACAAAAATATATACAGAGAAAGAGATTAAGGTCCAAAAGACTCTCCCAGAAAGTCATGTATATTGTAGTAGACCTTCTTTAGCAGAAAGTCTTTAAGGTTTCTTTTAAAGGATGCTTTAGAAGTGGGATTTTTAATAACAGAAGGTAAATGATTAAAAACTTTAATGGCTACATGGAAGGGACTCTTATTATATATTGATGTAGTGTGATGAAGCATGTGCACATCCACTCTCTGCCGAGTGTTATGCCCATCTATTTGAACATTTGTAGCGAATCCACTCTTGTTATGTAAAATGTACAGGCATAGGTGATAAATTTACAAGCTTGGCAGCGTTTGGATTTTTAACTCTTTAAAGTGAGGTTTACAGGATTTTCGTATCGGTATTTTTACTATGTATCTAATACCTCTCTTTTGCATTACAAAAACCTTTTTAAAACCAGGAGAGGATCCCCAGAAAATAATGCCATAAGTTAGACGTGACTGGAAGATACCAAAATATGCCATTTTTCGCACTTCTAAGTTAACAATGTTGGCAATATTTCTCAAAACATAACCACATTTGGCAAGTTTAAGGCATGATTGATTAATATTGATCTCCCAAGTGAAGGAATCATCAATTAATAATCCTAAGAACTTTGCACTAGTAACTCTTTCAACAGATTTTCCATTTAGGTGAAGATCTAAATGTGGGACTTCTCTCTAACTGTGGAATTGAATAAAGTTTGTTTTTTGAGTATTAATGGATATTTTGTTCCTTCTGAACCATTTTTCTAGGTGCTTTAAAGAAGTATTTAGCTTGGATTGTAACTTATGAGGATCCTTGTCTCCCATTGCTAAAGTTGTATCATTTGCGTACAAAACAATGTTTTTGTTTACAGAGCTGTTTGGCCAATCGTTGATATATAGTAGGAATAAAAGAGGTCCAAGGATGCTTCCCTGTGACAATCCGACATTTATGATTTCAGCAGGAGATAAATAGCTACTCACAACATTATCAACTCCAAATCCATCAATGACCACCATCTGCTTCCTGTCTTTTAAATAGGATTTTAACCATTTATGGGCTATGCCCCTGGTTCCATAACATTCACATTTAGAAAGAAGGATTTTATGGTCCACCGTATCAAATGCCCTAGTCAGATCATTAAAGACACCAACCGAGTACTCATTTGAGTCCCACGAATACATAATCTTTTTTAAAAAAACTAGCCAGGGCCTCATTTGTATCTTTACCTTCTTGGAAACCATACTGTACCCCATTTAAAATTTTGTTTTTCATAATGTAGTTGTAAAGTCTGTCTCGCATTAGGGTTTCGAAAATTTTTGACAAGTTCGACAGTAGAGACACTGGGCGGTAATTGCTTATATTATCCACATCCCCTTTTTGTGAATTAATTTGATCTTTGCAATTTTCAGATATTCCGGGAATTCACCATATGTGAATGACTCGTTTATTATGAAAGTTAAGGGTTTACTTATTACATTTGCACATTTTTTTATTATCATGACAGGGATGTCATCAATTCTTACGAAAATTTTGCTCTTGAGTTTACTAATGCACTTCAAGACCTCGTTCTCTGTGACAGGAATTATGCCCATAGATGAACTCGCATGGCGACAGTTCTGTTCATAAAAATCGCTATCACTCCCGATCATCTTTTGAAGGTTCAGAGGAATGTTAGCAATATATTTATTTGCATATTCTGCAACTTCTTTTGGATCGGATAGGCTAACCTCATCATTTTTTAAAGTGAGATTTTCCCTACTGGTCATTTTACCCCCTGTCACGTCGTTTACTACACTCCAAGCTGTTTTAATAGCATTATCAGATTGGCTGATAAGTTTGTTATAATAGGATTGCCTAGCTTCGGTGAGGAATGACTTGTAATATTTCTTAAATATCTGAAATTGGTTTTTGAAGGCAATGTCATCCCGCCACCTTTTCGAAGCGCACAGTTTCCTAAACTCACTACACTTCGCTGCCCTAACCTCGTTTGTCACCCAGCTTTTACTTTTATTATTGCACGTAATAGGAACAATGTTTTTAGGAAAACAACTTTCAAATAAAAGTATTACATTGCTAATTAAATAACTGTACATTTCCTGGACATTCTTTAACTTATATAGAGGATCCCATGACATTTCACAAAGCATTTCATAAAAAACTATCGACACAATCATTTGGGTAATACCTTCGATATATCTTATATATTACATTCATAGTCTTTGGTAGACACACGATTTGAGCATAGTGCTCAGAAATACCAAGGTTGATCTCAGATGAGTGATGGTTTCCAATAAGGTTGATATTTTTTTTTGTTACAATAAGGTCAATATTCTTGGACGAAGTTAAAGTTTCTCTGGTTGGGGAGTTTATGAGTGATGCTAAACCATACAAACCTAACACCTCCCTGAAATTGGTTGATAAATCATTTTGGGAGCCCATATCAATATTGAAATCATCACATATTATCACTTTGTTGTTTTTTCCAACATTCAGACGTAACAGTTGCTCAAATATTTCGAAGAAATCATCCACAGAACCCGAGGGAGGTCTGTACAAACTCACAATTATTAAATTACCAATACTTTGAACATTTTTCAACTCAATTGAAGCAATTTCTATACATCTCTCTTTGGAAATGAATTTTTTTAGACCATTTGTCTTGTACATACACTCATTCTTTACAAAGATGCACGCACCCCCATTTTTGTGCTCTGCTCGGCAAAAATAATCTGCCAGTCAGTAACCCTCGAAACCCAATGATTGAATTTCGTCTTGTGTACACCAATGTTCACTTAGGCACAGAATCGCGATGTCATAGTCACATAAAGCTGCATTCATTAAGGGCACTTTGTTTCGGAGGCATTGAATGTTTTGATGCATAACAGTATATTTTACTTGTTTGTTACCTTTGTTTGGGTGTCCTAGTCAGGTTGACTTTGACTTTGCAACACTCGCGGATCTCATAGTTCTTCGGGTCGGCGATCGCGAACGTGGAGCTTAAGGGAAAAAAGAAGAACTGGACGACGCGGCTGGAGTGGCTTCTGCTTGGTTTTGCTGCATGGAGGTGTTCTTCATTTTCCTTCATCCTTCATTTTCACGATGTTTTACCTTTTTCCAGATGGAAGGGTTGAATCGGAATACTCTGACTCTGACTCCATTTGGCCAGATATCTTTTTGCTTTATATCGTCTATTATGGAAGAGTCCGCTCCGACTTTGAAGGAGGCGTTGTGGGGGGAAACACACAATGTTCACGCGTAAATTCCTTTCCTTGAAATTTCCCTTCCAGGTGATTTTTAATATCCTGTGGTTTAGTGTTCGGAGGGGCACGACTCACGAATAACCAAATTCGCCTAGGAACTCCTGAAAATTTACTATTGTCTGTGTCGTTCCCAAAGGTTTTTTATGCCAATTCTTGTTCGATCTCGCATTTTGTTGTCTTTTAGCCTTTCTTTTGTTGACCACGTCAGTAAAGTCTCCCTCTTTGTCAGGTTCTTCCCTTGTAATTACGGCATCGTGTTGTTGTTTGCCATTTTTGGTGGTCATGGTAATATTCCCAGTATTTACTGGTGCTTGCTCATGATTGCTCTTCAAGTCACTCGACATGGACGATTCTGAACGTCGGGCAATCTGTTATCATTTCCTGTCGCTTCCGCCTGTTTCGGTGAAAACCTTGCTTCGGGAAGAGAAATTTTTGCGCAGCCAGCGTACGTCACACTTTCCAGCTTATTTCCTTGCTCCTTTTTGAGTTTGTCGAGTTCTGTTTTTATAAACTCAATATCGGCCGCCATATTGGCAATTGCAAACTTAGATTGGCGACACAGTAAACACCTCCAAAATATATCGCGGTTTTCGAGTACGGCTTTTCAGGATAAATCATTCATCTCCGTGCACTTGGGATGCAATATATCGGGACACGAGTCACAGCAGACGGCATTTTCGTTGAATTTCAACAATACTTTGCAGGAGCTACACTTCCTTCGACCCAAGCCGTCCGCCATGTTGCCTGTTAATTCGATCCTTGCGGAGATACTGAAAACAGGCAATGTTGCACTCGCAGTCGCATCATCTGGATTGCAGCAACTCTTTTGGAAGGTGGAAGGACTGCTCACTCAGCGCTGAAATGTTCACTCAATTTCTCAGCAACAGATGTGCCTATTTGCAAAATTCGCAAAAATTGCAAAATTGTCAGTTGGGGTGAGTGCACAGAAAAAGGCTCTTGAAGCTTTGGACAGGACTCTGCAAGACCTGCGAGGAAATAATTCACCTATGTGAGGAGCACTTTTGCTACTAGGAGGAGGTTTCCGTAAAAAATCTACCTGTTCTTCCAAGAGGGACGCCAGCAGATGGGTCATTGCATGTCTTAAGTCGTCATATTTGCGGAAGCGATTCGAGAAATTGCCGCTGTTGAAGATATGCGAGTTCGTCTGCAAGGTGACGTGACCATGTGTGACGTTCCTCAGACGTGATCGTCGATATTATGGCATCTAGTACGGGATTTGGGTTGTGTTACTCCATGGAGCTGATTGTTGGGCTACTAAGAGTACGCATGAGAGAGTATTACATGCAAGTGAAATGCGCATGCTGAGATGAATGAGTGGGGTTACCAGAGCTGACTGGATTAGGAATGACCACATTAGAGGGAGTTTGCAAATTGCACCTATGACAGAATAGGTGCAAGAGTGTAGGTTGAGGTGGTATGGCCATGTTGTTGACGTCTGCAAGGTGACGTGACCATGCTGTTGATGAGACGGTGAATATCTGGGGAAAAGAGTAATGAATCTCAATGGTGGTACAATAGTAAATGGGTATTTGCCAAGAAATTTGATGGTGACGGAAAAATCGACCAGTATAAGGCAAGGCTAGTAGTAAAAGGGTGTGCCCAGAAACCAGGTATAGACTTTAATGAAACATTTGGTCCAGTGGCACGCATGACATCCGTTAGGATTTTATTATGTTTAATTAATAAGGATAATCTGTTTGTTAATCAACTAGGTGTTAAGAATGCATTTCTCAACGGCATACTCAAGGAGGAAATATACATTCTGCCACCAGAGGGTTTAGAAGTTAAATCCAATCAGGTTTGTAAACTAAAGAAAACACTATATGGACTCAAACAGGCCCCCATGGAATGAAATAGAAAGCTCTATGAAGTAGCAAAAGGGTTGGGGTTTCTCCAATGCCAGTCTGGCAGGTGTACGTATTTAACGAAGACCTAAAAGTACATTGTGTATTTGTTAATATATGTAGATGATGCACTGTTGTGTAGCAATGATAAATCCCAGCTTGATTCTAGCAAAATAAAACTAATGAGGTGTTTCAAAATGAGAGACTTGGGGTATGTGTCATATTTCTTAGGTATTGATATGTCCCGTCCAATTCCAGTCAATGAAGATAATCAGTCATGTATAGATGCCCTACAATCCTGGGAGGCTAAACGACTTAAACATGTTGATATAAAATACAACTTTGTTGAAGATTTGCATTTCAGTAATGTAATTATTGTCATTTATATTCCATCAGGTGACCAAAAGGCTGATATTATGACCAAGGGGCTTCCTGTTGCAGCTTTTTTTGAGCACAGAAAGAATCTTGGAATGTGTGAATTAGAATTGGAATGATCCTATTATTTTATTTTGTCCCTCCAGCTTGAGAAACTGAGGAGGGGTGTTGGAATATACATTTTCTCAGCATCACTTAGATTATATGACCACCGCTACGTGGCAGCACTAGTCACACAACTTTTAATGTGGTGCGAATGTTTTCCGATAGGAGCGCTAACTCCAACTCTATGTACTAAAAGTGTTGCTAAGGCGCCAATTATAAATAAAAATTGCGAATGAATCGAGTACAATTACTCCTGCTTAATTCTTTTACTTAAACCCAAACCCATAACCAGGCACATATCTCAATATTTAAGGAGATATTTTCCAGATTTCTTGGCCAATATTTTTTCGAAACAGAGAATAGGAAGTGGTTAATCTCGCCGGGAAGGGAAGACAGGGATTTCAATTCGCACAACATACAGGGCTTAATGGTTTTGTGCTAATGGTTGTTCCAGGTCAAGAGATGGATGTCATTCAATTGAAGGAGGTGCTGCTGGGAGCAGGTCACGCGAGCCTTGAGAATGAAGAGGTGGTTATGGTGTCCAGTGATAGATGGCACCACCTACTCAAGAGATTTCCACCGCATGGCGCCACTCAGCTGATGCTTGCGGCGAAGCGTGGTGACCTGCAAAGCGTGGATTTACTCCTAAGGTGTGGTAATGAAATCATTCGGCGACAATAATATCTAGTGGGCTCTCATTAGACATTCCTGCGTCATGTATTGAACCAGTCGCGAAATATCCTCTACATTCACTTTGGATGCTTTCCAGCCACCGTCGAATGTAATTTTCCAGTCGAATATCCAATGTACTTACGTCATTCCTTCTTACTTCCACTTCTACCCATATGAAGGTCTACCTTATACTGTAAACGGGTTGGGAGGAGAAATATATCTTCTGCACATCATCTGCTGTTCGAGTCTTAAATGTGCCTATAGACGTTAGTTATTGTTTGGAACCCAACGTTAGTATAAACTAACACATCTATAAACTGGAGACGTTTTGTTTTCGCGGACTCGAAGTGCAGAAGATACATTTCTCCTCCCAACTCGTTTACAATATATGTTAAACCTTCCTAAACAGTCCCCCAGCTGTAGGCTAAAAGGCCGCTGAACTGTTTGTGCAGTATCACTGCTTCAATTGGATATTCGATGCACGGCGCATGCGCAGAACACCTGCTTAACTCCCCAACGTGTCATTTTCATAGCGGGCGCGCGCACAGCAGCACATTATGTTCGTCCAATATGTTGTGTGTTTGACGAAATAACTCACAAATTTTTTTGCTATTGAAAGGTGAGAGTTTAAACTATTGTAAAATATATTTTTCATTCAAAATACGTTGTGACACATCTTTTTTTTAATCGTCAAAAGTAGCAACTTTTTCATCTTTCCGTTTTTGTTGCTCCATTGTGCCATGGTTGCGTGCCACAAATTAAAGTTTATGCTCTTTAAGTACAGCTCCGTGTCTTTTCTGTTTGACAAAATAAAGTTTGACCATATCTTACCATTGATTTAGGAGATATTAGGCCATAAACATGGATCAAATAAAAAAAAATAGGAAAAATGAAAGTCATCTAGGAGCTCAGATTATAGGTATAGGAGGCCAAACGTTGATAGAAAGCACATATTTATGTCTTTTAATTACAAAAATATCGTTATATTTAAAATATGACCGCAAGGT
This sequence comes from Ceriagrion tenellum, assembly GCA_963169105.1. Classification (NCBI taxonomy): domain Eukaryota; kingdom Metazoa; phylum Arthropoda; class Insecta; order Odonata; family Coenagrionidae; genus Ceriagrion; species Ceriagrion tenellum. Next base: position 125,754,220 of record OY720642.1, on the reverse strand, counting down.
CGTTATTTATTGGTGATAGAGTTTGGAGCTGCGGCGCGCCAATATGCGCTAATTTGTGATATTTTAAGTGCCATAACATTAAAATTTATTATTACAGAAGACTAATATCTGGCAAGTCGTCATTTCTCATTGTATACTTACCATGTGCTAAAAATTGTGGAAATCGGAGATGGTAGAGCCACGAGTTTGCCGTTTGTTTGAGTTTGTGTGGAATCGCCCATGTGTAATTAATGGTGAGTTTGTTACAACAGGTGTCACTTGGAAAAGTAATGTTTCTTTGGCCCTCGCTAGGTGTGGTGCAGATTTGGATGCCCGGGATGATGAGGACAGGCTCGCAGTCGACTATTCCTTTGATCACCCAGACATCGCCCTCGTCCTCTTGCAGTGGGACAGTCTTGTTTCCTTGGACGGTGGGGCGTGGGAGAGACTCCGTGGTACAGTTGTCGGACCGTTCATGGAGGAGAGGGACAATTTCCATCGGATGGTGAGGGAGGAGGAAGACATGTCTGTCATCGATGGCGTTTTAAAGAGGTCGAAGGGCTCGTTCGGGAAGCGGAAGAGACGATGGGTCAACTCTGAAGGGAGCTCGGCGTTGTTCACGGCCGTCGTGAATAGAAGATACAAGTGTTGGGCCCTGTTGAGGGCCTGGGGATTCGTGTATGCAAACAAGAATGAAAGTGATAGCGCAAAAACGTTCGAGAATGACGAAGAACCACGGCGCTGTATCGGGGAGTATTTTGTGGACATTGACGGATGTCACGTTCAGAAGTTGGTGGCTAAGTCGAAGGTGTACCGCCGCCAGGAAGAGGACAATAGTAGTCTTCTCGAGCAGAGGGTGAGCGGGTTCTTCAGGGACATCGACTGCTATGAGGACACCTCGAATATCCTCAAGTGCCTCCAAGACGATCCGTCTTTGGAAATTGTGTTCGACTTTTCTGCTACCAACATCCATTGTATGTATCCATCGGATACAATTGGTCACTCTTGGGGATTGACGGAATTTGGATTGAACAGGATTTACGTGACGGCGATGGAAAGCGAAGAATTTGATCGCTCCGACTTGGTTAGCAATCTTGCTCACGAGCTAGCCCATAAAGCCGTCGCGGTGGCATTCGAGAACGGAGGCCTGCCTTTCGGGAAATCGGAGGCGGACAATGAAATCAAGGAGGAGTATGAGAAAATCGTCAGCGAGATCTCTTCGAAAAGGGGCGAGGGTTGCTACAACAGAATCATCCAAAGGGCTTTGGAAGGTAAACGGGTGATGCACGAGTTAATCGTCAGGGTTCCGGAAATGATAATAAAATATCCCGTCCGGGAGGGCAGCCTTTCAGAATGCGGTGTCAAACTACTGGAAAATCAGGTTCCGCAACTACTAAAATTTTACCGTGATTACGTGACACCCAGAATCAAGGATTATATCGAAGCAAACAGAAGCGCCGGCAAAGCCGTCAAGAGCGACCTGCTGAGAATTCACGCGTTGCTGACGGATCACTGGCGTGAGGATATATGCGTCCGTGAATCAAAGCGGAGCGTGAATGAAATCGTCCATGAATCCGATGGAAGGTCGGAGCTTCCGGAAGCTCAAACCTTCTGTCACAATGAGTTACGCATTCTGCTCGTGTCAAACTTGAGCTTAGGGGTCAGTCATTTGAGGTTGTCATCTCGGGAAAAGATCGTATTTGTTGATTGGAGCAAGTACCAGAGCGCGCGAGATTATTTCAAGTTGCTGTTTGACAAGAATGAGATATCAACGCTGGCAATTATTTGGGACTCGCCGAAGAAGGTTTCGTTCTGTAAGGACAGGCCCCCTTGCATAAAATCTGAATGCTTCGCCAGAAAGGTTGAATCTATATTGAAAAGGGTGATATTAATCGTTCCGAAGACCCACTATACCCACATTGGTGAGAGTAAACCTATTGGTTATGATTATCTTTGGGATGATTTGAGTGAGAATACTCAGAAATCGGTGGAGGGAAAGGAAGTCACATTTGGAGGAAGGCGTATGGATCTGATGAGCATTGTCAGCGGGGTATGTGAAGGGGATGGAGTTAAGAATAAGTTAGCTGAATTGCTGGACGCTGAAGATATTTCCTTGCTAATCGACCGGGATGATGTAGAAATCGGCCGACCCTTGAAATCTCTCTTGATGGAGAGGCGGCGAGAACAGTGGGGAAAAACATTCAATTGCTTCGTAACTCGTCTCCTCAGGTTACGGAACCTTGAACTCAACAAAAAGTTGTTCACGGTCAGAACAAATGACGTGTTTGTTGTTTTCAATGCCCAAAAGAATGAAGTCGAAAAGCTGCAACTGGGTGAGACTTGTGAGTGGGACGGAGAGCGTCATCCGTGTGGTGTCCGCTGTTACACTGTTACAGGATATCTTTCCCCAGAAAAGAGGGATGAGTTGCTCTTGGAAATATTTAGGACACTGATGACCTCATCGTCCCAGATTCCCGGTGAGGGAAGGTGGAAATACGTTCACTTCTTTGAATTCAGTAACAGTAAGATCATTCACCTTTGTTCTATCAACTGCAGGCTTTCTGATAAGGTATCTTCAGAGAATGTTACGTTTCATTATTCTGGTGCCAACCTTCTGGGTGATATCGATACCAATGAAGCTCTCATATTAACTGGTGCTCCTGGGAGCGGCAAGTCCGTTTTCGTGAACGAGCTGGCTCGAAAAATGAGGGAAAATGTCCGTTGGGTTGATGTGATCGATCTGCCTCTCTTTGAGAGCTCATTGAAAAAAATGAAGGAAACTGACACAAGTTCAGTGGAGAAAGCTTTGGATCTTCTGTATGACCTGGTCAAAGTTGGAAGGAATGAAATTGAGAAAAAAGTCTTCCGACTGTTTTGCAATCTAAAGAATAAAGTGACTATTTTCTTCGATGGTTTTGACGAAATATGTCCGACATATAGGCGTCAAGTTACCTCGCTAATTGAGAAATTAACAAGCTGCTCACAGGTACAGGTGACTGTCACAACCAGAACTCACGAGGTCATGCAGCTCGAGGATAGTTGGTTCACCATCTCCTACTGCCTCGTTCCATTGTCCATGGAGAAGCAGGTGGAATTAGTGAGAAAGGAATGGACTGCCTCCCTATTATCACTGCCTGAGTCGGAGAGGAATTCCAAAATCATGGCTATTGTTTCCTACTTGAAGCCTCGAGGGAACTTGAATTCAGAGGATGAACAGTATCTTCTTAATAAGCTTGGTGCATCAGGTTTTAGGAAGACTGATGACCGAGTTACAAAGTTTTTGGAGAAACTTGCTTTGAATATAATGGAGTCGATGGAGTTAGCGTACTCAAAGCCGGGTATCGAAGGAAATCTATCGGAGAATCCTCTCCACGCTTGGATGCTTGCCACCGTTGCGTTTGAGAAAGACTTCAAGATCTTATCTAAATCTCTCAGCCTATCTGAGCTTTATCAATGTTTCGTTGACATTAAAATTTGCGTGTACCTGAGGGAGAAAGCTAAAATTAAGGACTATGTTGCTGGGGATGCGAATAACTCTTTAGTCAAGTCGCTGACGCAAGAACGTTTGAAAAAATTATCGGCTTGGACCTTCCTCGAGGACAAGGAGTACAGATTAAAGGATTCAGAGAAAAAGGAAATGTTACGGATTGGTTTAGTATTTGAGCGAGGATGTAAAGTTATTTTTGTTCATCAAACTTTTGCAGAGTATTTTTTCTCCCTCTGGCTCTTAGAGAAGGCAGAGTTGATTAAAGTGGCAAAGATTTTGCTGACAGATGTGCTACTGGTGAGAAAATTTGAAAAAGTTCGTCAGTTCATCGACTGCCTGTTGCTCTTTGATTTTGAAAACGATAACTCTATTGAAAGAGAAGACCTAGATGAAGCGATGACTCTAGAAGTCACGACAGTGGATGCATCCGAATGTTTTCAGGCGAAAGATTTGATCATGAACCTTCAAATGTGTCTGTATACCTCTATTATGGAATGCCACGAGGGTATAATCCAATACCTTTTCCAGAGCTCAGGAGAATATCTTTGGAAAATAGTTTTTGGAGAGACCATTTGGACAGATGTAAGTAAAGAATTCATTATCTACCCTGTGTATAAAGAAGAATTTATCAGTCATAGAGGCAATAATACATTCTTTCTTTTACGTCAGTGCATAAATAATTTCTATCAAATATATCCATCAAGAGAAGGGGTAAAATACCTGGTAGTTCTAAATAAGTTGCTGATGTTGACACGGGAGTACGAATTGCTTTTGTTTTTTAATGCACAAGTTTTATTGAAAGGTCGTCTTTGGTGGATGGCCTTGGATGAGTATGATATGTGGAGTACTAAGGAAGGGAAAAAACAATTTGGAATAATGTGTAAATTCTTCAAGGATAACCATGAAATACTTGGTAGAACACTGAGGGATATGTTCCTAAACTCCGGGATTAGTAAACTTCGTTCTCTTGCATTCTACGCCTTTGAATTATTCGGGGATATTTTGGACTCCACTCTTAGTTGTCCAGATTTTGAACGAGTGTTCAATGGTAGAGAAGAATTTGAAAAACTTTTTTCACAGCAGGTTTGGAGTTTTGGATTGGAAAACGTGGAGAAGATGTGGCGCTATTTGGAAAAAAAGCTGATGACACAGGCAAAAAAGCGAAGGTTCCTCACGGGTAAGAAATGGAACGTACTGAGCAGTGCTTCTCATAACGAGAAAGACGACAGGGTCTTTCCTTATGTTTGTGAATTGCTGATCAAGGAACTTGACAAGGAAAACATGAAGGAAATGGTAATGGATGCTGTCAAAGATGTACGAAGGTACCCATGTGGTAGCAATATGCGTAGAATTTCCAAGTGGTTGATTGAATCATACATTGACGGATACTTGGATGCGGACGAGAGAACATGTCTCTTCCTTAGCAGGAATGCGGAAGGAGATGGTTTATTTCTTGATCACTGTTCATTACTTTTCACCTTTCAAGATCACTTACTCTCAGGTAAAATTTCATCAGTTGATACCGTGAGGGACATGGGGGGCATATACATCCGAATGTCCAGTTTGTGGTTTTGCAACACTGCGTGGTGCGGGAACGATTTCATAGCGTGCGTCGAAAGAGATTTTGAGAAACTTCTCCCGTCATTGAGCTATCTATTGCCCGATGATATTCAGGTGGATGAACGCGGTTGTCTGTCTCATGTATTGGATGGGGACGGGCAGCAAATACCTTTTATTCAAGTCAAGGCTTACATGGTATTGCTCGGGAGACAGTTGGATCTAGAGATGGAGTACCTGGGTCAGGAAGAACTTTTGCGCCGAGTGATAAAAGATTGGAGGGAGAATTTTTTCAACTTTCCATTAATAAAGGCAGTGGGAGGTGGTGAAAAACCTGATTGGAGGAGAACGCGTGCGTACTTTGTGCGTCTATTCTTCGCCTTGCTCTCCAAGTCTCTCTCCAAAGAAAATATCAAGGATTTTCTGCTTCAACCCATTAAATCTTACGATAATGCTTTAATTTTAACGCTAACTGACCGGCTGCGAGACCCATTGACCTACTTAGCGTTATACGACCTGGCTAGGTGGTGTATGAGCGAGGATTCTCTTTGGAGAGTACATTCCATGAAATGGAAGAGGGATGGAGTCGATCAAACAATTATTGAGAATCTCCTGGAGTGGAACAAGGAATCTTTTTCATGGGACGTAATCGAAGAAAGTATTTCCCTCGAAGATATCCTTGAAGGAAATGTTAGCTTTTAAATTCTAGTTCACTATCAGTGTTAAACTGAAACGTTGTCCGAGAGTTGGAGCCACGTTTACGATCGCCCAAAAGCACAAAGTTGCATCGGCTGTCGCCGTGAACCTTGGCCAATCCTCTACTCGATATACTCGTGTACTAAACATGGACCACAATAACTACGTCGCTGCGATTGCCGTGGAAACTCGAGAAAATCGGGACAGAAGACTAGTCTGACAAAGGAATAACTATATCCCAGGCACGTATTGCACATTTGTAAACGTAATCCGTGATCGTGAAAGTTGGTGGCGTTTTAATCAGGGAGTGCGCAATGTATTATCCGTGGCTTGAACTTTGGCAGTTGATATTTTACATTGACAGTCGACGCTTAACACACATTCCTCGGAAACTCTTCCGTAAATACCAATGCGTCCAACTGATGATGATGTAGTTGGCGTTGATGCAGTTCATAAATCGGCCTCAATTGGAATCAGTTTTGTATATATCATTAGTTAGGCCAAGGATAATTCACTTACTCAGATTGAAACCTCCCTCGTCAAAGAATAGGGTTATCAATATAAATTTTCGGCCAAGTACTTAGACTCGAAATATTTTTAGAAAATAAATGATTGATTTTGGTTCTCTCTACATATTTTATAGATTATCCTGCCGGTATAACGAATGTAGCACTGAAAATGGCGTTATAGTTAAGAATATTCCAAGTCCTTTGCTGAACTTCAATTTTAACATGGCAATAGTTTATTGATACCGTGCACTGCTCGATCAATTATATCATGTATTGACTATATGACGAAAAATTTTCAGTTTGCTAAAGACAAACTAAATTTACAATATGCCAGCGGCAGCTCTATCCTTAAAGAAAGCCCGAGGGAGGTACTTGAATATTTATATAAAAGCGTATCAGGCTCAACTTTGTGGAAGCGATATATATATCCATTTCAAAATGAAAAACAATTTTAACTTTCCATTCAGAATTTTTAAATCTTTGCTGACCATGGTTTCAGCACCTAGTATGTGTGATAATGGCTCTGGGTGCTGGTGGCACTAGGCACTAGGTGCTGAAACCATGGTCGGCAAAGATTAAAAAATTCTGTGTGGAAAGTTACAATTGTTTTTTATTTTGAAATGGATACTTGAATATTTGGTAAGTACTTCCAGTACAAACTTAAACCTTCGTTTAAACGGTACGTTAAATGACGGACAAATTATTAGAAGCATAATCCTAACCCCCCATATTTATGTTCTTTACGGTGGACTTTCTGCTGAGAGTGGCTTTTTAAATCGGGAAATCTTTATACAAAGAGCATGTGTGAACATAACTGCTATTCTGTCTTAGATATCAACTCTAAAAGTGAAAGATAATGGTGCGAGGAGGTGTGAAGAATATGACTAACTAGCGAATTCCTACAAGAATCACACATTCGAATCAATTGCGATACTCCCAGAGTTAACCATACTGATGCTGTGCGTAAAAAGTGGCATGGTGCTAAATATTCACATTTTGTTATTCATATTTTGTTAAAATCATAGAATATTCCGAAGACATTCATTTCTTGAAATTGTACTAACTTTATTTGATTAAAATTTAAATAAACTGACTAATTTCATGAAAAGTAAGACTGCAGTTTTATGAGTACTTTGCTTTCTTTAAGTCGGAATATGCTGCAATGTCCCTTAACCAAAGTTCTCGTAACTGGTAATGTGTTCTCTGGTAAAGAGCTCAATGGTTACCCAGGTAAATGTGCTTACGAGAAATTTACTGTGGATAAGTGTCAAAATATGTGTAATCTTGTTTTAATATGATTATGATGTGAAAAGTAAGAGTGATTTTCTTAATTCGTGTGAAATTTTTGGCATGAGCTGGCCTCTTCTTTGAGATACACATGAAAAGAGGCATCGAAAATCCTCAGGAGGAATATTTTTTTGCGAATAAACAGAAAGTTTCATAATAATAGTACATATTAATTAGGCTTCACGGACTCTGTTCAAAATTCTGTTTTACCCAGAAAAATTGCAATATATGTCTGAGCAATTGTTTGTATTACTTGCCCAGCATTTCTTAGGGCGCGAAAGTTCAATGAAATTAATGAAACTCAATTCGAACTATGTAATTGATTCCAAAGGCGATTCACTCATATCTTCGTTAAAAGATAGCGTATCTACCTTGCCAATTTGCCGAACGCTCAACATTGCTAATATCTCCCGTTAACTTCACTGCAATGCAATCCTAGTGAATACCTTACGAGTTATGACTCCAGGTCATAGCATTTACTGACAAAATTGCGTTCAGCCAATGGAAAACGAACGGATCACTTGGCCACTCTCTCTCAATATAGCATCTCAATACTGTCGTGAAACGTGAGTGATGAACTTCGGTCAACCGCGTACGTGCTGCCCGCACGTACCTGTCTAGTAATGGTGTAAGGCCCCCGACTCTCAAGGGGCCGTCGGCGGTAATTTGGCCGGGATTTCAGGAGGGAAACTCAGAATTACTCTAAACAAAGCTTTTATTGCGTTCACATAATCTAGACGCCCGCTCCCGACTGCCGCATAATCACGGCGTCGCTTCCCAGCGGCCCCCTCCGTATACCCCCCTCTGCCTCTCCCCCCCATCCTTGGGTTCTTTCCTCTCGGCCGTATCGTCCACCGCTGCATTTTCCCACGGAAGGTGGAAGAACGGGAAGGGGGAAAAGGTGCGTATATGACCCGTCGACGGCGTCTCTGGAGGAATTCCATGAAAGGGGGGGGGAAGTGGAAGGAGAGAGAGGTGTAGGTATCCGATCTGCTTACTCGCTCTGTACTCTTGACTGCTGACCCGCTCGGTGACTCGAGGTGGGGTGAGTTGTCGGTGGGCGGGGAGAGGGTATAGGAGAGTTGGGGGGAGGAAGTTGAGTTGGCATTTGTGGTACTTACACCACCCTCCCCTCAAAATAGCATTTAATCAATCAATTAAATGCTTCGCCTTCCTGCGACAATCCAAACTCTGTGGATGAGAGCATGTAGCACATATTTCGGAAACATACGTGGAAAAAAAATGAACCTTATCCTCTATTCCCCCAAAGTTTTGAAATCAAATAAAAAATGAAACAAATACCTTATCCATCAAAATGTCAAATAAAATTAATACCCCCAGTCTTATGGATTATATTCTCGTTATACAGTCTTGTCCATTATATACACCACAACCATTCCCTAGATACGTACACTTTAACATCATCCAAAATAATTTTCACAATTCCTTTTGGCCACAAGAAACAGTCATCACAATTCATACATTCACTCACAACACAAAACATACTTCAACCCTTGCATGGTTTAGGCCATTTGCCAAGGAGTGCCCCTACTTAAGTCCGTCGCGTCCCCGAGCATGCGCAGCTTCGCGACTCGCAGTCTATCGGCATCGGATCATCCACCGAGCTCCGCGATTCCTTCCAACTTTGAGAAGAACGCATCGACATCCTCCTCCACTCGCCCCGAAAACTCGCCAACCGCCGTAAAATATGCGAGTTGTGGTCGAGTTTCTACCACGGCCGCCGCTTTCCTATCCCTTATCCGCTCATTTTCGGTCTCGACCTCGCGAAGCCGTTCGCTCAATTCGTCAACGGCCTGCTGGAGCTCCACCTCTCGTCCACACAAGCTAATTCGAGAAGCCATGTCTTACCTTCTGATGTGTATCCCCCTCTGACAAAATCCCACTTCTGACACCAATTGTAAGAATTACGACCGTGACGGGTCCGTCAGAGGAAGTACAGGGAACAGAATTGAAAGAGATGGCGCGGTTGGAAACATAGTCCTTTATTGCCCGATTACAAGGTTGCACTTGTTCTTCATCCCGCGATCAACTGCTAGCCACGAAGCCTCTTGCCCTCGCGAACTCCACCGTGGCGTCCCCACGTGACCAGCACTCACCTCTCCCATTGGTTGTCATTGCCGTGGCGTGAGGTTCGTAGGACGCTGATGTTGCAGCAACCATGGGTGGGAATGAAGCGATCGGAAACCAAAGGAATGTGCCGGGTAAGGTGCAAGTAGAGGAAGAAACGACGAGACTGTGGGATGCTTAGGTAGGTGCGTTGGAAAAAGAGGGGGAAGTCTCCGGCCTCTTACATTTCTTTTTTTTTGGTTGGCGCTTGTTCACCCTTAACGTTGGAAACATTTTGATTAACAACAGTTATACCACCATTTGCAGTCTTTCTTGGACACTAAATGGAACACAGCTTACCCCATCTTCACTCACTAATTTCCTCTAAGACCTCACAGGCGGATCCCGGGTCGATATACCAGAAGTGCAAGCCAATGGCAAGCACCCAAAACACAATTACCACACACAACACTACCCCGCACATGTTAATTTACTACTATCAGGATCACACCACAAAGAAACCTCTTCTCTTTCTTCTCACTTACGCGGCCGGAGCCGATAAGGCGGTGATGCGACTTCTCGACGTCTTCCTGAGGGGGTGGAGCCTTCGGGCAAGGGCAGGGAGTAGCCTCTCGTAAACTCACCGGCTCTCCAGGCGTAGGGGTAGGTCGGGGCCTCAGTAGATAAGGGTCTCTCAGCTGTACAGCTGATTGCGGCTCGCTCACCGCAAGGCCGTTGGACTCCTCCGTGTTCTCCTGCGGGGAAGTCTCCTCTTCTCCTCCACTAATCGCCGGCTTTCCCTCGGCACTCTCAGCAGTTGGCGATCCCGGCTCTCGGGAAGCTTCTCTCTGCCGCTCTTCGTCCTCCGTCTCAGACCCTCGGGCTATCTCTTCCCACTCTCCTTCATTTTCCGATTCCTCCAATATATGGGACCTACGGGGCGTCATTCCGGGGAAAGGGGGAGGGGTGGTGTGGGAGAAGGGGGAGTCTCCAATCGGATTGACTGGGCCAAGCACAAATTCCGCTGATTCTGCGGGGGGGAACTTCCGGGGTCTTCCTCGACGGCGTTCTCCACAGTTGGGAAATCCCTGAGTGGGCGGATTCCCTAATGTAGCTTTAAGCGATTTTTGTTCACTAAAAGAGATCTATACGGTAACTGAACTCGCACATTGCACGGAGGAATAACTTCCGTCACTCGGTAGGGGCCCTACCACGGGCAGTGGAATTTCTTCGCACCACCCACCTTCGCGCATGGGTCACTCAAATACACATATTGGCCGCACTTATACGCCACGTCCTTAGTACCCCTGTTGAACACTGCGGCCCTCTCACGCCGGGTTCGATCATCGTTCACTCTACATTTCCCCCACATAGTCTCTAATTTCTTCTTCAATTCCATAAGGTACGGGTTGTTCAACTCTCCGACACCCGGGTCGTAATTTTCGAAGGGTGATCGCATGGCATGTCCGAAAATTATTTCGTGGGGGGCGAAACCGGTACTCCGATGGACACTAGTATTGTATGCCGTGACGGCGTACGACAACCACGTATCCCAGTCCATATTTGTGTCACTGACATAATGGCTGAGTATGCCAGCAATCGTCCTGTGTACTCTTTCAACCTTCCCATTGGACTGAGGATGGTAAGGGGATGTGCGAAGCCGCGCAATTTTCGTTAGTTCACATATTTTTTAAAAAAAGTCTGGCATATAATTAGCGCCCTGTTCAGTAAGGACTCTATCGGGTACCCCAAACCTAAGAATTCCACTTCCTCACAAATTCCGATGCCACCGTCTCAGCTCTCTGATCCGGTAATGGAACCATTTCCAGATAGCGGGAAAAATGGTCAATTATGGAAAGGATGTATTTATTCCCGTTGTCACTGCACGGGAGGGGTCCCACAGTGTCCAACGACACGAAATCAAATGGTCGGTTAGAGGAGGGCAATTCTTGAATCGGCGCTCTTGTTCTACCATAAGGGCTTCGGCGATTGCAAGCGACGCAACCCTTCAGGGTCTCCCTGATGTCCTTCACAAGGCCCTTCCACCAATACGATGCTCGCACCCTCTCCACCGTAGGTCGGACCCCCAGATGGCCCGATATCGGATGTTCGTGGAAGTTCTTTATTATTTCCCCCTTCAACTTCTCAGGGACAACTATTTTATCACTTCCGGTGGTTTTTTTTATAGAGTACTCCCTCCTTCACGTGAAAACCTCTATGCCCTTGCAGCCGTTTACACTCACTATCCGCATCCTGTAAGCCGATTATGTCGTCATACGGCCCCCGTTTGATCGCACGCATTTTACGACTAAGCGCGTCAGCATTTGAGTGTAATAAGCCTGGCTTATGAACTACCTCATAGTCATATTAACTTAGTTTTAACGTCCATCTTACCAAACGACTGCTAGGGTCCTTCAGGCTAAACAGCCATTTGAGGGCCGCGTGGTCGGTAATGATTGTAAATTTCCGCCCAAACAGATAGCACTTGAAATGTCCCGTTGCCCATACGACTCCGAGGAGTTCTTTCTCGGTCGCCGAGTAATTCGTTTCCGCTGTGTTTAGTTGTCTCGAGGCATAGGCTACCGGGTGCTCCTCTCCATTTACTTCCTGCGATAGAACCGCGCCTAAGGCGTAATTCGAGGCGTCTGTGGAAACGATAAATGGTTTTCTAAAATCAGGGTACACCAGGGCTGTTAGTAAGCGCGGTCTTTAATTTCCTTATTGCCGTTTCGCACCCGTCCGACCAACTGAACGTTGTTCCTTTTTTCAAAAGTCTTGTTAAGGGTTTTGCTATATTGGCATAATCTTTCACAAATCTTCGATAGTAATTTGCCAACCCAAGGAATGATTGTAATTCCTTCGTGCAACTCGGTGAGGGGTATTCATTCACTGCCGAAAGCTTTATTGGATCGGGAAAAATGCCGTCTTGGGTGATTACATGTCCCAAATAATTTACCTTGTCGTGGGCGAAGTGACATTTATCAAACTTTAGCGTCAATCCTGCGGTTCTCAATCTCTCCAAAACAAGCCTCAATCGCTCTGCGTGTTCCTCGATCGTGGAACTAAATACGACTACGTCATCCAAGTAAACAAGACAATGCGCTGGTTTGAGCCCGCGGAGAACACCGTCCATAAGCCGCGGAGAACACCGTCCATAAGCCGCGGAGAACACCGTCCATAAGCCGCTGAAAACAGGCCGGGGCATTACGCAACCCGAAAGGCATGCGCGTGTATTCCCAATGTCCACCCTCCGTGTTAAAAGCCGTTTTTGAGCGCGACTCCTCGTCCGTGGGATTTGATGGTAACCGCTCGTTAGGTCCATCGTGGTGAAATAACGACAATTCCCGATGTAATCTGGGGTCTCGACTATATTCGGTAGCGGGTACACGTCGGGAGTGGTAACAGCATTTAATGCTCATTAGTCTACGCTAAACCTGTACGTAGCGTTTCCATCCGTAGACTTTTTGGGAACCACAACAATTGGGGCGGCCCAGGGACTAGCGCTAGGCACAATAACACCCGCCTCTAACTGTTCTTGTACCAATCTCTCTACTATATCTTTCTGGTGGAATGGCGTGCGGTAGGCTTTCTTATAAATTGGCTTCGCGTCGGCTGTTGGGATATGGTGCGCCACCAATTTCGTTGGCGGGGGTAGTCCATTACGGGAGAACAAATCTTTAAAATCATTAAGAACCAGCAATAGTGCGTCCCGTTCCCCGTCAATTAAATGGCTGAGTTTTCCCGCAAAACTAATTTCATCTTCGCAGCGTCTGATTGCATTCACTCGCGGAAGTTGACCGGCATTCTCTTCTGCCTCCCGATCCTCCCATTCCGCAACGGAAGCTAAAATTGTCCCTTAGTGCGATATCCCCCTCATTGAAGTTAGCTACTTTCACAAAAATTTCACGGTTGCAATTCACCCTCGACATGCTCCTAGCCACGACACAGCCTTCTAAGTCCTCAAGTTTAGATTCTAGAATGACATCAGCGCCAGTTGGAATATGGGAATCAAACACCTTAACGCTAAATAGTTTTTCACTCCTCCTCGGCAATATTTCTGTCTTTAATACCCGGAATAGAGTCTCCGCGCCACACTGTTCCCTCGCTTTCACTGATTCCTTAATGTCTAAATCTTTTCTACACGCATTCCTCAAGCGCCACATCTCCCTCCTTATGGAAAGGGTCCCATTTTTAACATCTATGGAGCAACCAAACTTTTCTAGGAAGTCCAAGCCCAAAATCTCATCGTAACCGCCCAACTCATTCACAACTTGCATGCGGCACACGTAGCGAACCCGGTTAACAGAAAATTCGATGTTCTTCTCCCCTAGACTCCTAACCACGTCACCTGTAATACCCTTAACGCGGTAAGGGGACCTCCTAGCACCCCCCTGTCCGCAAATGTCACTGCATACGAGAGATACCTGGGCACCGGTGTCACACAGGAACCTGGCCTTCTTTCCCTCGATGATCACCCTTGCCACCAAGTCCACAGGTCCGCCACCTCTCTCCACCCTCAGAAGGATGACATCTAGTAGGGGCCGGAAGTGGCGGCGTTGCCGGCCCCGCCGTCGTTTAACACCGCCGACCGATGGCTTGACCTGCATTCCCGGGCGATGTGGTCCTCTCCTCCGCAGTTGAAGCACCGCCTCCGATTGCGACACTCCCTCGCCATGTGTCCGGTCTCTCCGCAATTAAAATATTTACCTTCCCTCGGGGCCCGGAAGACGCGGCGGCTCGCGGGGTCCTCTCTCACCGGCCGCCTCTCCACCTCCTCGATCCTAATGGTGGCCTCCACAGCCTCGTCAAAAGTTTGAGGCGACTTCAACCGGCATTGCCTGCCTACCTCCGCTGACAAGCCGTTTAAGAAGGCATCAAGGGTGCGCTGGTCTGCCTCGTATCGCGTCGCGGCGGCGAGCTCCGCCGGTCCGCCCGCGTCATAAGTCTGGCTGTTGACTTTCCTCACCCTGTCGGCGAAGGCTTCTAGGTCTTCCTGGGCGCCTCTCCTCATATTTGTTAGAAGCTCCCGAAAGAAACGGGCGCTCCGTTTCGTCCGATACCGCTGCAGGAGTTGTACTTTCAGGTCCTCGACGTCGCGGCCCCTCGGCACTCCTCCTTGCTGCGGTAGTATTCTGCTGCCTCCCCACTCAGTCTTAGGATCGTCGCGTTCAATCTATCGGCATCGGAGAGGCCGCCCAGATCGGCCGCGCGCTCCAACTTGTCGAGGAAGGCCGAGACCGACTCTCCTGGCTTTCCCGAAAATGCCTCCACCGTCGAGGGTAGGCGGAAGTTTTTTCGACCACCTCCTTCTCCCACCGCCTCTCCCGCCTGCCGCAGTCTCTCATTGTCTGCGCTGAGCTCACGGATCTTCTCGCTCATCTCCGTGATGGCCTGCTGTAGATCCATCTCTTGGCCCCCAAGACTCACTCTCCCCGCCATGGCGATCTCCTTGCCGCTGAGTTTCCTCGTGAAATTTGCCAAATCCCACTTCTGACACCAGTGTTAGGCCCCCGACTCTCAAGGGGCCGTCGGCGGTAATTTGGCAGGGATTTCAGGAGGGAAACTCAGAATTACTGCGATGATTTCTCCATCTTTCGGGTATTCGCCGCGTTGCTTGTCATGATTGACGACAGTTTCGCCCGGATTCCACCAGGCGTCTTCAGGTCGAAGTGCCGCTGTCAGCGTTTTGGCCGTGCTTATATAGCTCCTCGAGCTCCCGCGCTGTGCTGTGATTGGTCGGTTTTGGGAAAAGTCTCTTCCATGTGTTTGTCAGGTGGTATCCATCGTCCCTATTGAAATTTCCAGGCGTTTTTGCAATTTCAATTGATTCTCTTATCAGCCTGGGATAATATCTTTTTTCTTTTGCAATTATCCTGGCTTTGTCGAAAAGAATATCGTGTCCGGGTTCACTCCAAGCATGCTCGGCGACTGCTGACTGGCTAAATTTCTTATTGAGGGTCGCCCTCTTGTGCTCCTGCAGGCGGATCTTCATGGACCTGCATGTCTCGCCGATATATGATTTCCCGCATGAGCAAGGGATGCGGTATATCCCTTCATGGAGATTCGGCGGTATCTTGTCCTTTGGCCTTGGAATGATTTGGCTTATTTTGGATACGCAGTTGAATCTCGTGACAATATCCTTCTTCTTCAGGACTCTGGAGATCTTCTCGCTTGTGCCGGCGATGTATGGTATGATGGCATGAGATGCGGACTTCTCGGGTTGTCGTTCCTCCTGGTCTAGCGTCTGGTGGCGTTTTTCTATAATGGCGGCCCTTTTGAGGACCATTTCTTTCTTGTACCCATTCATCTTCAGGGATGTCACGAGGTGTTCCTTTTCCTTTGTCAAAGATTCTGCATCCGATAGTTTGTAAGCGCGATGTAGGAGAGTCGCCATCAGTGAAGCCTTCTGAGATGGATGATGGTGTGACTCGGCGTTTAGGTAGCGGTCAGTATGCGTGGCCTTCCTGTGTACTGCATGGCCGAGACTCCCATCGATCCTCTTCTTCACCATCACGTCCAAAAACGGGATTTGGTTGTTTCTCTCCGTCTCCATCGTGAATTGTATCGCTGGATGCTGTGAGTTGAGGTGCTCCAAGAAGATCTGCAATTCCTCAGGTCCATGGGGCCAAATTACAAAGGTGTCGTCCACGTATCTTAACCACAAACTGGGCTTCTTCCCGTGGGATCCAATCGCCATTTGTTCGAACCTTTCCATGTATATTTCTGCTATCACTGGGGAGAGGGGCGAGCCCATAGCCGCTCCTTCGCGTTGCTCGAAGAAACTCCCGTTCCAAAGGAAGTAGGCGCTCCGTAGGCAGTACTCAATGAGTTGTGGATAATCCTCCGGTATTCCAGATGTTGTGAGCTCCTTTATGATATCTAAGGATTCCTGAATTGGAATGTTGGTGAATAAGGATGTAACATCGAAGCTCACTAAGATGTCATTGGAGGAGACGGTGATCTTCTTCAACATTTCGACGAAATGGGTGGAGTCTCTCACAAACGACGAGGTTTTTCCGACGTAAGGCTGGAGTGACTGTGCCAGGTATTTCGACAGCCGATAGGTGGGTCCGTCTATTTGGCTGACTATCGGTCTGAGAGGGACTCCTTCTTTGTGGACTTTAGGCAATCCATACAGTCTTGGTGGCTTGGCGGCCGATGGGAACAAGCGTTTTTGCTCTTCCCGTGGGATTGACGACTTCTTGATCAGTTCCCGGGTGTTCCTCTCCGTTTTTGCAGTAGGATCAGATCGTAGTTTCCTGTATGTTGAGTCTTCCAGCATCCGGGAAATCTTGCTGTCGTACTCCTCCTTCTTCATGAGGACAGTTGAGTTTCCCTTGTCCGCCGGGAGAATGACAATGTTCTTGTTCCTGCGAAGATCTGCTAAGGCTCTTCTTTCGGCTCCCGTGATGTTCGTTTTGGGTGGCCGTGAGTTTCGGAGAATACGGGCAACATCTTCTCTGACCTCATCAGCGTCTCCCTTTGGAAGCTTCCGTATGGCGTGCTCCACTTCTGTTACGATTTCTTCCTTAGGTATTTTCGTGGGTGCGATGGCGAAATTCAGTCCTTTTGACAAGACTGAGATGTCAGCTTTGGTCAGTTCTGAGTCCGTCAAGTTGATGACTGCGAGGCCCTTCTCAGGGCCATCATCCAAGCTGGTAGGATGTTGCCGATTGGATAATTTCTCAAATTTCTTTATCTGCGTCTCCCTCAAGGCTACTCCAGTGTTGCGGGATGAGTCGTGGGTTATTTTGTCGATCGTGTCCCAGTCAGTAGCGTTGAGAGTGGCACCCAGTTCCAAGTGAATGCGCAGAAGTTCTTCCGAGCACAGGTGGAGGGAGTAGCGTGTGTGTCGTACCCGTTCCCTGAGTAGTGCCTCGCTAGTTCGGCGAAGAATTCTTCTGGCCGCTCTCGTATCGATGTGATGTTTTACTTCAACACAGCAAGGTAGAGTGTTGGTGTCTCGACAGCGTTGGAGGAAGGCCAAGGAGGAGAGGAGCCTCCCCTTCTTCTTGCGCAGCTTCTCAAATCTCCGTATTTTCCTGTGTATATCCTCCCCGTAGAGGCGTACAATGTTGTCTCGTAGTTTCCCGCGACGTTTTGAATGCGATGATTTCTCCATCTTTCGGGTATTCGCCGCGTTGCTTGTCATGATTGACGACAGTTTCGCCCGGATTCCACCAGGCGTCTTCAGGTCGAAGTGCCGCTGTCAGCGTTTTGGCCGTGCTTATATAGCTCCTCGAGCTCCCGCGCTGTACTGTGATTGGTCGGTTTTGGGAAAAGTCTCTTCCATGTGTTTGTCAGGTGGTATCCATCGTCCCTATTGAAATTTCCAGGCGTTTTTGCAATTTCAATTGATTCTCTTATCAGCCTGGGATAATATCTTTTTTCTTTTGCAATTATCCTGGCTTTGTCGAAAAGAATATCGTGTCCGGGTTCACTCCAAGCATGCTCGGCGACTGCTGACTGGCTAAATTTCTTATTGAGGGTCGCCCTCTTGTGCTCCTGCAGGCGGATCTTCATGGACCTGCATGTCTCGCCGATATATGATTTCCCGCATGAGCAAGGGATGCGGTATATCCCTTCATGGAGATTCGGCGGTATCTTGTCCTTTGGCCTTGGAATGATTTGGCTTATTTTGGATACGCAGTTGAATCTCGTGACAATATCCTTCTTCTTCAGGACTCTGGAGATCTTCTCGCTTGTGCCGGCGATGTATGGTATGATGGCATGAGATGCGGACTTCTCGGGTTGTCGTTCCTCCTGGTCTAGCGTCTGGTGGCGTTTTTCTATAATGGCGGCCCTTTTGAGGACCATTTCTTTCTTGTACCCATTCATCTTCAGGGATGTCACGAGGTGTTCCTTTTCCTTTGTCAAAGATTCTGCATCCGATAGTTTGTAAGCGCGATGTAGGAGAGTCGCCATCAGTGAAGCCTTCTGAGATGGATGATGGTGTGACTCGGCGTTTAGGTAGCGGTCAGTATGCGTGGCCTTCCTGTGTACTGCATGGCCGAGACTCCCATCGATCCTCTTCTTCACCATCACGTCCAAAAACGGGATTTGGTTGTTTCTCTCCGTCTCCATCGTGAATTGTATCGCTGGATGCTGTGAGTTGAGGTGCTCCAAGAAGATCTGCAATTCCTCAGGTCCATGGGGCCAAATTACAAAGGTGTCGTCCACGTATCTTAACCACAAACTGGGCTTCTTCCCGTGGGATCCAATCGCCATTTGTTCGAACCTTTCCATGTATATTTCTGCTATCACTGGGGAGAGGGGCGAGCCCATAGCCGCTCCTTCGCGTTGCTCGAAGAAACTCCCGTTCCAAAGGAAGTAGGCGCTCCGTAGGCAGTACTCAATGAGTTGTGGATAATCCTCCGGTATTCCAGATGTTGTGAGCTCCTTTATGATATCTAAGGATTCCTGAATTGGAATGTTGGTGAATAAGGATGTAACATCGAAGCTCACTAAGATGTCATTGGAGGAGACGGTGATCTTCTTCAACATTTCGACGAAATGGGTGGAGTCTCTCACAAACGACGAGGTTTTTCCGACGTAAGGCTGGAGTGACTGTGCCAGGTATTTCGACAGCCGATAGGTGGGTCCGTCTATTTGGCTGACTATCGGTCTGAGAGGGACTCCTTCTTTGTGGACTTTAGGCAATCCATACAGTCTTGGTGGCTTGGCGGCCGATGGGAACAAGCGTTTTTGCTCTTCCCGTGGGATTGACGACTTCTTGATCAGTTCCCGGGTGTTCCTCTCCGTTTTTGCAGTAGGATCAGATCGTAGTTTCCTGTATGTTGAGTCTTCCAGCATCCGGGAAATCTTGCTGTCGTACTCCTCCTTCTTCATGAGGACAGTTGAGTTTCCCTTGTCCGCCGGGAGAATGACAATGTTCTTGTTCCTGCGAAGATCTGCTAAGGCTCTTCTTTCGGCTCCCGTGATGTTCGTTTTGGGTGGCCGTGAGTTTCGGAGAATACGGGCAACATCTTCTCTGACCTCATCAGCGTCTCCCTTTGGAAGCTTCCGTATGGCGTGCTCCACTTCTGTTACGATTTCTTCCTTAGGTATTTTCGTGGGTGCGATGGCGAAATTCAGTCCTTTTGACAAGACTGAGATGTCAGCTTTGGTCAGTTCTGAGTCCGTCAAGTTGATGACTGCGAGGCCCTTCTCAGGGCCATCATCCAAGCTGGTAGGATGTTGCCGATTGGATAATTTCTCAAATTTCTTTATCTGCGTCTCCCTCAAGGCTACTCCAGTGTTGCGGGATGAGTCGTGGGTTATTTTGTCGATCGTGTCCCAGTCAGTAGCGTTGAGAGTGGCACCCAGTTCCAAGTGAATGCGCAGAAGTTCTTCCGAGCACAGGTGGAGGGAGTAGCGTGTGTGTCGTACCCGTTCCCTGAGTAGTGCCTCGCTAGTTCGGCGAAGAATTCTTCTGGCCGCTCTCGTATCGATGTGATGTTTTACTTCAACACAGCAAGGTAGAGTGTTGGTGTCTCGACAGCGTTGGAGGAAGGCCAAGGAGGAGAGGAGCCTCCCCTTCTTCTTGCGCAGCTTCTCAAATCTCCGTATTTTCCTGTGTATATCCTCCCCGTAGAGGCGTACAATGTTGTCTCGTAGTTTCCCGCGACGTTTTGAATGCGATGATTTCTCCATCTTTCGGGTATTCGCCGCGTTGCTTGTCATGATTGACGACAGTTTCGCCCGGATTCCACCAGGCGTCTTCAGGTCGAAGTGCCGCTGTCAGC
Source organism: Ceriagrion tenellum (assembly GCA_963169105.1). Classification (NCBI taxonomy): domain Eukaryota; kingdom Metazoa; phylum Arthropoda; class Insecta; order Odonata; family Coenagrionidae; genus Ceriagrion; species Ceriagrion tenellum. Next base: position 125,733,893 of record OY720642.1, on the reverse strand, counting down.
GTTTTGGCCGTGCTTATATAGCTCCTCGAGCTCCCGCGCTGTGCTGTGACATTGTCATTCTCCCGGCGGACAAGGGAAACTCAACTGTCCTCATGAAGAAGGAGGAGTACGACAGCAAGATTTCCCGGATGCTGGAAGACTCAACATACAGGAAACTACGATCTGATCCTACTGCAAAAACGGAGAGGAACACCCGGGAACTGATCAAGAAGTCGTCAATCCCACGGGAAGAGCAAAAACGCTTGTTCCCATCGGCCGCCAAGCCACCAAGACTGTATGGATTGCCTAAAGTCCACAAAGAAGGAGTCCCTCTCAGACCGATAGTCAGCCAAATAGACGGACCCACCTATCGGCTGTCGAAATACCTGGCACAGTCACTCCAGCCTTACGTCGGAAAAACCTCGTCGTTTGTGAGAGACTCCACCCATTTCGTCGAAATGTTGAAGAAGATCACCGTCTCCTCCAATGACATCTTAGTGAGCTTCGATGTTACATCCTTATTCACCAACATTCCAATTCAGGAATCCTTAGATATCATAAAGGAGCTCACAACATCTGGAATACCGGAGGATTATCCACAACTCATTGAGTACTGCCTACGGAGCGCCTACTTCCTTTGGAACGGGAGTTTCTTCGAGCAACGCGAAGGAGCGGCTATGGGCTCGCCCCTCTCCCCAGTGATAGCAGAAATATACATGGAAAGGTTCGAACAAATGGCGATTGGATCCCACGGGAAGAAGCCCAGTTTGTGGTTAAGATACGTGGACGACACCTTTGTAATTTGGCCCCATGGACCTGAGGAATTGCAGATCTTCTTGGAGCACCTCAACTCACAGCATCCAGCGATACAATTCACGATGGAGACGGAGAGAAACAACCAAATCCCGTTTTTGGACGTGATGGTGAAGAAGAGGATCGATGGGAGTCTCGGCCATGCAGTACACAGGAAGGCCACGCATACTGACCGCTACCTAAACGCCGAGTCACACCATCATCCATCTCAGAAGGCTTCACTGATGGCGACTCTCCTACATCGCGCTTACAAACTATCGGATGCAGAATCTTTGACAAAGGAAAAGGAACACCTCGTGACATCCCTGAAGATGAATGGGTACAAGAAAGAAATGGTCCTCAAAAGGGCCGCCATTATAGAAAAACGCCACCAGACGCTAGACCAGGAGGAACGACAACCCGAGAAGTCCGCATCTCATGCCATCATACCATACATCGCCGGCACAAGCGAGAAGATCTCCAGAGTCCTGAAGAAGAAGGATATTGTCACGAGATTCAACTGCGTATCCAAAATAAGCCAAATCATTCCAAGGCCAAAGGACAAGATACCGCCGAATCTCCATGAAGGGATATACCGCATCCCTTGCTCATGCGGGAAATCATATATCGGCGAGACATGCAGGTCCATGAAGATCCGCCTGCAGGAGCACAAGAGGGCGACCCTCAATAAGAAATTTAGCCAGTCAGCAGTCGCCGAGCATGCTTGGAGTGAACCCGGACACGATATTCTTTTCGACAAAGCCAGGATAATTGCAAAAGAAAAAAGATATTATCCCAGGCTGATAAGAGAATCAATTGAAATTGCAAAAACGCCTGGAAATTTCAATAGGGACGATGGATACCACCTGACAAACACATGGAAGAGACTTTTCCCAAAACCGACCAATCACAGCACAGCGCGGGAGCTCGAGGAGCTATATAAGCACGGCCAAAACGCTGACAGCGGCACTTCGACCTGAAGACGCCTGGTGGAATCCGGGCGAAACTGTCGTCAATCATGACAAGCAACGCGGCGAATACCCGAAAGATGGAGAAATCATCGCATTCAAAACGTCGCGGGAAACTACGAGACAACACTCAGAATTACTCTAAACAATGCTTTTATTGCGTTCACATAATCTAGACGCCCGCTCCCGACTGCCGCATAATCACGGCGTCGCTTCCCAGCGGCCCCCTCCGTATACCCCCCTCTGCCCCTCCTCCCCCATCCTTGGGTTCTTTCCTCTCGGCCGTATCGTCCACCGCTGCATTTTCCCACGGAAGGTGGAAGAACGGGAAGGGGGAAAAGGTGCGTATATGACCCGTCGACGGCGTCTCTGGAGGAATTCCATGAAAGGGGGGGGGAAGTGGAAGGAGAGAGAGGTGTAGGTATCCGATCTGCTTACTCGCTCTGTACTCTTGACTGCTGACCCGCTCGGTGGCTCTAGGTGGGGTGAGTTGTCGGTGGGTGGGGAGAGGGTATAGGAGAGTTGGGGGGAGGAAGTTGAGTTGGCATTTGTGGTACCTACAATGGGAAATTTTTTGAGTGAATACGACGTTGCTGGAAACAATTGAAATAATGCATATGTGTGAGTTAGAGCCAAGTTTTGCGGTCACATGTGATATTACCTATAATCTTTTGTCCATTGATCGTTCAGTCCGAAGATTGGTTAACTTCACAGCCCTCTATACATCCACTATCTAATTAGGTATTTCCCGATCCACCATCTAATCCGCCGAGAAGAAATACCCTCTTTCTACGTACCATTAATCAGTCTGAGCTCAGCCCTCGTCCGGTGCGGATCGTTCTTGCTTTCTCTCCCTCCACTTAGCGCGTAGCCAGACTTTGATTTAGGGAGGGGGGGGGTTCCGAAGAGTGAACATGTTGACGGTTGCCTCCCAAGCAGGGGAAAGTTAATTTCGCCTGATTACATTGAGAATATGAATGGTAAGAACTCCCCAAAGAATAAAAACAAGAAAGAAAAGGAAGAGACTCCGAATAACGAGATACTAAAAGGTGCGGTCAGCCATAGATGAATGCAAGCTTTTTATTGCATTCTGTTTCAATGGATTGCTCTCTTATACATATAAAAGGGACTGCGATATATGAAAAAACATGACGAAAACATCGAGGATTATGTCAGGTGTACAGGGATTATTCAAGTAAATGTACTGGAGAGTAGGACTATTAAGTGGGTTCTGCGCACAGAAAGTTCTTAAATATTTCTTCAAATATCTGAGAGTTGAAAAAATGTTCTGCTGGTGCCGTTGTTGCTGGCAAGACACAAGAAAATCTCCAGCATTTGTCACACAGCTTGGAAGATGTCGTTAAGACAAACCGACAGAACCAGAGGGCCGAGAGCCACCCTGGTTAGGCATTAAGCTCACCTTCCAATCCAAATTCCTTTTGAAAATCTTCGCTGTCTCTATTGCAACAGCCCCAGAAAGAGGTGTGCCTTCAGCTCATCTCTAGGTAAATCAATGAAGAGGGATGGGGTCTACCTCTTCGCATTAAGGTTTTTTGATGGATTTGCGCTTTGAAAGTCCTGCAGCATGGTCATAATTCCTAGAATACTCCATGAATTTGGTTTTACATTTTTTAATGACGCGTGCAGTTCAAATTTTAATGCCATAATCTCTGAATAGTTTTATCCCCGGTTCTCAATTCTTGAGTCTGTCAGTTCGTTTAAGTTTCTGTTTCACTGTCAGCTCAATTTTCATGCGTATATGAACTATGATATCCAGTTACAGGTGGGCGACTTATTCACTGGCCATATAAAATAACAATGGCACATGGATGAGGACACCTATGGATACGATGTGATCAGGAAAGAGAATTCTCTTCCCTGATGTGACTGAGTGAAGCTGGGTTCACCGGACGGAAAATGTCGTAGGAGAGGAAGAGCAAATCACAGACCGGCAGAGAGGAGCCGAGGAATTTTGCTTTTTGAGAGCGAAATGTGACGTCAAAACATAGAAGAAAGAAGAAAACAAAATAAATGAAGCGGAAAATAAACAAAACGAGAAAAAAAGTTTCCATTTCGTATTTAAAAGATGTTAAATCCGACATTAAGGAACCTCCTTTGACGCTACTTTACTGATTTTGACATCACTTTCTTGTAATCACTCTCTAAGCCCTTAAATGTGATCAGTTTCGTGCGGTCTGCATATTCGACCCTGATCTTCATTTGATACTATAATCATCGGGAGTTTATTTCTGTACCCTCGTCCTTTCATCGAGATGAAGTCTCTCTTTCATCAGGCAGACGGAGGGCTGCAGTTGAAGCGTTTCCCACATAGCAGGCGGCGGGTCCGCCCCTTAACCGGCCAATCGACTCTTGATTAGCTGGATGCTTTCCCGTTTTCCGCGCCCTTTTTCCGTCAACTTGAGAACAGACACTACATCGAAACATTGACGCCTACGTCTGCTCAATTATGTCGAAAAAAGTAACCAAGTTCCAAAGGTTGCAGTTGTAGACGAAACCTCTCAGTTTTGATTGTGGGTGAAGAAAATCCCAGTTTTCCTAGGGCCCCGTCCGCCGCAAGAAGCTACCACTCACTACCAACCACGATACGCGACACGCGGCAGCGCCGCAACGCTTGGACGTATGAAAGGGCTATAAACTAAAAGACTCGCTGCATAGCGAAGAATATTTTACTATTTCACACTCTCAGTCTACAGTCTCGGTTATAGTAGAACAACTTTGAAGTGAAAGATGAAATTATTACGGTAAAGAGAGAGAAAATGTTTAATGTTTGTGTTATGATACATTCTCTCTCCCCCTTCTCTTCTTTTCTCTTCCTCTATTTTTCTCCTTTTCCCTTCCTCTCTTGTTTTCTCTTTTTCCTCGCCGTCGAAAAATTTCGGGGGGGGAGGGGGAGTTTAACCCCCAAGCCACCCCCCCGCTGACTACGCGCCTGTCTCTCTCTTGCGACCTTCTCTTGTATTTGGCCATGCCTAACTGCGGTGCCTGCGTCAAATCCATCAAGTGGGACCATAAATCGCTTTCCTGTTGCGAGTGTGGTACCTTCTACCATCCAGTGTGACTTTCCATATCCGAAGAGGACTTCAAAGTTCTCAGCGAGCAGCAAAGATCATGGCGTTGTGATGTCTACCGGGCTAGGAGCTGCTTAGCCAGTGTTGAAGACAACTCCAGGAAAGCACCTGAGAACGAGTTCATTGAACTCGGTCGGTCCACGAGCAGGATAAGTGACCTATTGCGAGAGTTGTCCAATAGTGTGAGTGAAATCCGTAACGCTAAGTAAGTTCCGTTTTTCGGCGGTTTTTTTCTAAATGGCGGAAAACGAAGAGGGGTGGGGAACACAAAAACTTAGGTTTTTCACTCTCTAACCATCCCGAACAACATATTAAAAAATCAGAACTACCTAATTTAATGTAGGGTTGGACCCCTCTAGCGACTGGACTATAATGAGTCTCGTCTTTTGGGTTTCGTTAGGTGTAGACAAGTCAGTATAGGCTTGTATTTTCCGTGTTGTGGAAGTTGTTCCATTTCCTTTTTCCTTCACTCTGTCCTTTTCCCTACTCGACCCCATTCTCGATGATGAACAGGTGTTCGAGTCAACGAGTGGTTGACCGACACTGCAGACACTGAGAGAATTCCTAAATTTTTATTTAACTTACTTCATCCTTCAACCTTTCCCCCTTCCGAGTGCGGGCGGAATCCAAATCCGTACTGGCGCCCATAATCTCGACGATCATGTCTGAGCCCTCCCGGGAGGAACGTCACATGAGGTGAACTCGCGGAAATTACCAAGATATTTTCATATGAAGGCTTCGTCTTTGTTTTCATGGTGACCCCTTGAATAACAAATGATCCTGCAGAAATTGTTTACTTTTCATGTCGTTTCAAGCCAAATCTATATAATTCAAATCCATTGTCATTTTAAACAGCCTGTAGAACAAGAACGCGTCTCGTAGTACACCAAATATCTCGTATACAGCGTAATACGATATGTACCGAGTGAACCTTTGCATAACCACTCTCGAACTGTGGGAACTCTTAATAACACCGAGGAATGCAATCTAATCATACTTAGAAAAAACAAGAAAATTTATGATTTCTCCGCAATGCGGAAAGATATCTTCTATTTTGGGTTGAACTTTTTTATGCATTGTTTTAATCACCATCCAAAACATCATTAATGTAACTAACCTTGGAGAATAATATAAAAATAAAAACAATCTGATCTACACAAAGATTTTGGCAAAGAAATAGAAAGCGCACTGCAATTCCAAAGAAAAATTGCATGTAAGGGCATTTATTTTAAGATTAGTGAGGCTTTGAAATAGGTTTCTTAAGTAAACCGCCTTGGCACCAGAGAGCGGCGAAGTATCAATATTTGTACATACAAGCACACTTTAAATATGTACATTGTAACGCGTATTTCCTTCGTTATAGTTCTACTTTTTATTTTGCCCCAGCTTGCTCGTCGGAAACGAAAGTACATGAAACGTAACAGGTTTAGAGATACGGTTGCAATTTACTTAACAAAATGGAATATTCAATTTACAGACAATTTAAATTATGAAAATAATTACTTATATTTTAAGGTCATGACCAACTGTATATTCTAATTTACATACAAATTTGGCATATGAATAATTATTCCTTCTTTTAAGTATATTGTCCAATTATTTGCCACACTTCTCCACTTAAACTTTTCACAACATCCAGTCACAAACTTAATTCTTGGCCAATTAAAAACCTCTTGCCTTATGGCTTCTTGTATCTTATATGAAAATAAAAGTTTATAGTTACAACCCAATTATTCGACGACACAGGTTGGCTTGTCCCTCTGTGGTCTGTAAAATCCTCTCAGCCTGCGTAGTGTTCGTCCTTGGCGGGCCCTCAGCTCTTGGGTCTCGTCCTGTTGTAAGATCTCCCGTTCCTCTCCTTAATTCCAGCTCCTTTGTCAATTCTCCTTTTCTACGTGGGCTATGTCTCGCACGACGCCACTCTCTGGAACTTCCTCTACCAAAACTTGCGTGGTGTCCTGGCACGACCGTACACTCCGACGGTTTTATCTAAACTGATCCCTGCGTGCTGTCCTGGCACGACCGTACACTCCGACGGTTTCCTCTACACTCCCTAGCTCCTTTTGTTGCCGACGCTTCCACTCCCTCGGTCTATTGTTTATTCTCAATTCACAATATGGTGGGTCCCTTATTGTTATAATAAGCCATGAGGTGGTAAAAGAAAAAATGGCGAGGCCAGCGTTATGTTACAACATGTACAATAATGTCATGCATCATTGTTTAATACCGGCCCATTCTAATAGATTTAAGTTATTTATGATTTACTTGGGAAATAGGAAATAAAACATTTGATATTTCCCTTGAAAAATTAGCTGTATTCCCCAGTGATTATAGTGTGGCTTCAAATACGAAATCATAAATACATTTTGAGCACGATGAAATATGTCCAATCATTGCTTTGGCAATACACATTTAATGTGGCAGAGTACAGTGTAATTAGGTTTATTCACTGGTGGGATTAATTGAATAAAAATACGATGTATTTAAGATTGGAAACAAAATGTATTCGGATTTCATTTTATTCACATAGTTGAAAATTCAAATATAATTGATGATGATATTCCCGCAGGTACCTGTATTTCTTGCAGAATACTTTTCTTCAGTTCTTTTTGTATCTACACAAAACCATGTGTCCAAAGTAATAGAATCATATGCACTTACATTCCACTAATATCTTTTCAATGAACAACCATTACCGACGGTCGACAAACACTATTGAATTATCAAAACACAAGCACCCCCAAGACTCCTGATTCCATGCTTGAATCACAGTTTCAAATTTCATCTGGTATCCATATAAATTGGCCGATTGCCAATTAAGAAACTGTTCCGGTTGCACAAAGGAAAGAGTGGACTGTATGTGGTCTTAATCAAGGATACGCAATTCGATTCTAAGATGGTATATTTCACAAGTTACAATGATACAGCGCTGTTCAAGCAATCGTCCCGTCTTCCAGTTCTAGCACTCGACCCCTGCTACTGTCCGTCTCTCTTTACTCGCCTCCATTGTCCAACACACACGACCGGTCTCTTCGACTGACGACTCACGACTGCTTTAGCTGTCCCCCGCATCCTCTGGTTACGTCACTCTCCTAAGAGGGCAGCACTGGTCGGGGCCCATGGGCCACCTGCTGGCCTTTTAGTGCACCGAGCCCAAACATACCAGCTGCTGAAAAAGTATTTATACTTTTTCCTGAAAGGGACCTGAAACAGACCAAAAGAAACAAAAAAACAAAATTCATAGAGGGGTGCATCTTCTTAATGCGTTGAAGAAGGCAAGAGACAAAGTTTAGAAATTGGTCGTTTAAATTGCCCTGATGGGGTACGACTAAACTAAAACATCTTGGCCTGGGTGAAGTTCTTGAATCACGGCGATCTTCCATTGAAGTGGTGGCATGTTGTCTTCTTTTACAATGCAAAGTGCACCAGGTTGTCCATTTGCTCCTCTGCAGGAGATGACATAGGTAGTCCAAGGACCATCTTCTCCAAAACTGCTGCAACTGCCGCTGTATTAACTGCCATCTGGAAAGCAAGCTGAGTTTGACATCACCCAAGTCTGGTTCAGGGAAACAGGTAAGAGGGGAGCCAATCAAAAAATGACCTGGGGTTAGGATAGAATAATCGGTAGGATCACTTGAGAGAGGAATCAATGGCCTAGAGTTTAGACAAGCCTCAATCTATGATGTTAACTTGGTCATCTCTTCAAAGGTGAAACCTTCATTCCCCATAACTCTACGCAGATGGTACTTGAACGACTTCACTCCGGCCTCCCAAATTCCTCCAAAGTGGGGCGCTCTTGGTGGAATGAAATGCCATATGATACCTTCTTCTTGAGAAAATCTTGTCACCTTCAGTTTGTGGTCTTCTGTTTGCATGAGCTCTTGTAGTTTTTGAAGTTCTCCTCCTGCTCCAACAAAGTTTGTTCCATTGTCGGTGTAAATATTTGCACATCGACCTCTTCTTGAAATAAATCTCTTTAGGGCAGCCAAAAATGCTTGTGTAGACATATCACTGACAACTTCAAGATGTATAGCTCTAGTTGAAAGACAGAAAAATTGCTATGTAACAATTTTCACTTTACTTCTGCGAGTACGTGATTTTATATATATTGGTCCAGCATAGTCAATGCCACAGTTGAGAAATGGCCTTGCTGGTTTCACCCGTAAACTCGGCAGTTGTCCCATAAGTTGAGTAGCTGATTCTCCCTTCAGCTTGTGGCACACCAAACAATGATGCAAAATTTTTCTAATAGCAGCCTTGCCATTGATGATCCAAAATCGTTGCTTCAACGACGATAATAACTAATGAACATTTGTATGAAGCATTCGTAGATGCCCGGCTTCAACTATCAATCTAGTTAGATGATGAGATGGAGGTAAAATAACTTGATGTTTCTGATCGTAGGGAAGATCGGAATTCTGAAGGCGGCCACCGACTCAGAGTAAATTGTTGTCACAAATGAAGGGATTCGAGTTCTTGAGTTTACTCTTGTTCTTCAAGGTTTGAGATCTCTTGAGTTGTTGAACCTCTGTAGAATATGCTGCCTGTTGAGCAATGCGAATACATGCGTAGAGTGAATTTTGTAACTCCCTTTCAGAAAGTAGACCAGTTAGTTTATGTTGAGATGACTTGCAATTAGATGCAAAACGAAGACAGTAGGCTACAACGCTTTGTAATCTAGACAAGGTTGGAAATCTAGTAATAATCTCGTCTTGAGAAATTGTCACTGATAAGTTGATCACAGCCTTTCGTTGTTCAGGCAAGTTGTGTGACACTTGAGAAATTTGCGTGATAGGCCATGAACTTGGTGAACTAAGGAGCCATGCTGGTCCATTCCACCACAATGAGTTGCATAACAATTCACCCGGAAAGGCTCCTCTTGATATCAAGTCAGCTGGGTTGTCCTGGGATGCCACATGTCGCCATTCAGCCGTTGAGGTGAGATCCTGGATTTCTGCTACAAGATTGGCAATGAATGTCTTCCATTTAGTAGGTGCTGATGAGAGCTATGCCAATACTATTGTAGAGTCAGTCCATAGAAAATTGCATGCTGATCTATTTTTGAAGAGGTTAATAATTTTACTGAACAGTCTAGCAAGTAAGAGTGCGCCGCATAACTCAAGGCGTGGTATAGATAACCTTTTCAAAGGTGACACCTTTGACTTAGAACATAATAACTTGATATTGACCTCACCAAATTGGTTCGAGGATCGTAAGTAGATGCAGGCCCCATATGCCTGCTCTGAAGCATCAGAAAATCCGTGGATTTGTATGTCACCTGGTGTTCCTCTTGCAAAAACTAATCTATCTATTCTAATGTCATTTACTAATGGTAATTAAACAAGATCTGCCAGCATGTAAGAAGTTCTGTCGTCAGTTCTTGATCCCAGCTGATTTTTTCTTGCCATAACTGCTGTAGGAACATCTTGCAGCAAATCACCACTGGGCTAATTAACCCTAATCGGTCAAAGATGGATGCTATGGTAGCTAGAACTCCTCTTTGTAAAGGTTTTGTTTCTTGCGTTCAATTCTTTGGGTTTGATTCCATTTACTATTTGAAATTCATCTGTAGCAGGGTGCCACAAAATACCAAGAGTTTTAATGTGATCATCGTGGAGCCACAGTGGCAGTTTAGCTTCTCTAAATCCCTCAGGAATACCTTCAAGCAAAACAGAGTGGTTGGAGCACCACTTTCGCAATTGAAATCCTCCCTTCATAAGCAACTCCATGAGCTCCCTTTGCATTAAAAGAGCTTCTTCAACACTCTCAGCTCCGGACATGCAATCGTCCACGTAAAGGTCGTGTAATAAGATTTCTGCAGCCTTTGGGTAGTTCTGAGCTTCTTCAACAGCAAGTTGATGAAGGCATCTGGTAGCTAGAAAGGGTGCACTAGCAGTACCATAAGTCACCGTGTTCAGCTGGTAGATACTGACTGGAGATGTAGAATCTCATCTCCACAGGATTCTCAGCAGACTGCGGTCCTGAGGATGCACATTAATTTGCCGATACATTTTTTTACCGCCGATTTTGGCAATATCGGCGGTAAAACATACCTGATGGGTACGAAAGCGAATTATGATCGTGAACAAGTCTGGCTGAATTGTGGGTCCAACCATCAGCAAATCATTTAGGGAAGTGCCATTACTGGTTTCCGCCGAGGCATCAAAAACTACTCTAAGTTTGGTGGCCGTACTGGACTCCTTGAAGACCGGGTGATGAGGAATGTAGTAACTCACAACATCAGAGTTTGCTACAGAGTCGACTGATTGCATGTGACCCAAGGCTTCATATTCATCCATAAATTGTACGTAATCTTTACGTAGTTGAGGTTGTCTGTTGAGTTTTATTTCCAGTTGATGTAACCGTCTTGTCGCCATCTGGTAGGAATCTCCAAGTTGCGCGCGAGCCTGACGTAATGGACGACGTACAACAAATCGTCCTGTTTTATCTCTAGTGGTATGTTGCTGGAAATGCTGTTCACATTATAATTCTTCCTGAGAGCGCGGAGGTTGGGCTAGATCTTCTGTCTCCCAAAATCGTTGTAACTGTTCCTCTAGGCTGCCTTCCTTTAAAACAATAAATGTCTTCTCTGGAACGGGATGTGAAGATTCTGCTTCCTTAGGTTGAAATCTCCCAGCCAGTATCCAACCAAATTCCGTATCTTGCATAACGGGGTAAGGTCCTGGTCTGACCTGCTTACCTTGTCTAAGAAGATTAAAAAAGATCTCCGTTCCTATCAGTAAATCGATTTTCCCAGGTTGATTGAATGCTGGATCTGCCAGAGGAAGCTCCTTGGGAATATTCCATTCCGAGGCATTAACATATGAGCTTGGAATGTTTCCCGAAATACTTGGCAAAACTAAACAATTTATGGTAGCAGTGTAAGGTCTACGCATTGATTGAATCTGCAGAGAATCACTGTTCAACTTCGGACATTTGCGTATTAATACCCTGAATCGGCGTGTACTGGCACCTCTTCCTTAAAGACAAGCGCTGAACAAGTGATTCCGTCACAAAATGCGACTGTGAACAGGAATCCAAAAGAGCTCTACACGGATGAAGCTTCCCTTTGCTGTGACGTACATTTATCAACGCAGTCGAAAGCAGAACTTGAGTCTGACTCGCTCCCTTTAGCGAGCAATATGACATAGTATTGCTACGTTGATTCCCGTCGGTGTGTAGTGTTGCGTCATTGTTTGCATTGGAAGACGAATGAGCGCCGTTACTATGCTGTTGATGTGACGTTGAACTGCTTCTGCCGTCCTTATGTAGAAGAGAATGGTGTCTCTGGACACAAGAACGACAACTACTTGACTTGCATTCACTTACTCGGTGGCCACCTTGCATACAATTATAACAAAGTCGATTTTGTTTCACAAAATCGGTACGCTGCTGGACACTGCCCCTCGCGAATTCTGAACATTTATGAAGAAAATGATTTTCTTTGCAGAATAGACATCGACACATACATTTGCCTTGAATGCTTGTGCACCTTGCTAGAATCATGATGCTTGGAAGCTGTGCCACCATTTCTTGAAGTCTGATTGGACTTGATCAATTCTGAAGCTTGACATCTATTTTCTTAGAATTCAAGTAATTCTTCCAACTTGGAAAATTGTTGAGAACTCCCTCTCATTTCCCATTCCTTACGACTTGTGTCGTCCAGTCTTTGAAGAACCAGTTGCGAAAGAAACACTTCATGCAATGGTGTATCCAATTGTAAAGCCTCTAATGCATTATAATTGCTGACTAGCTGGTTTACCAATTCTCTCAGGTCAACTACGGAATCTTTACTCACCTTTGGTAGTGAAAATAAAGACTTGATGTGCGCGGTGGCAATGAGTTTGGGATTATCGTACCTTTTGCATATTATTTCCCAGGCAACATTAAAATTATCGGCAATGATCGGCAAATTTTCAATTAATTCGTGGGCCTCTCCACAGAGAGATGACAGCAAATAATAATACCGCTGAATATCATCAATAGCATCATTTCTTATTACAAGGCTAGTAAAGGTATCATGGAAATGTTTGAATTCCGTCACTTGTCCACTGAAAATTGGTAACTTTATATTAGGCAATTTCAACTTTCTCGACGCTGTGCCATCAAAACTATGATTTGACCTTGAGACAGTTTGAGTAGGACTTGCTTGCCCTCCCCTCTCTATGATAGCCGTCATCCTCGCTAAAACCTCCATGTATGTTTCTTCAAAATCTTCCCTGTCCTGTTCGTGGTTCTCTTCGTCATTCAATTCCAGCTGATGTTGAGCTTCGACGTACTCTTGTAATATGTTGGGCATTCTTTCAGCCCGAATCCTTAAATTGATGACGTCCGTGTCCTTGTCAAACTTATCTAAGTAACTTTTCATGCGAGTAAGGCTGGCCTTAGCTAAACCCCTTGTTTTGACTAGCAGATCCCTTGCCTTATGCTCCATTGCTTTGTTGCAAACGATAACGAGGAAGGAAGGAAATGGGTACTGAATAGGGACTCGAAAGGAAATAACCAGACTACAATGTAAGACTTATCTTGTCTCGCCTTTCCGTTGCCGCCCGCCGCTGAACCAGCCGCCGGTCGCCATTCCAGGTCTCGTCCCGAAGTCGTCTTGGCGTTCACCCGGGAGAGCTAGGATGTCTAGTTGAGATAAGGAGGCCCGAGGTCTGCGTCGAGCCGGTGTGCTCAAGTTCAGCAGGGAAGGGGAGATCTACTACGCAGTAGGCAGGTCTCGACGTGCGCGAAGGGCTTGGGTGCGTCGTTGGCGTTGTGTTGCTACGCAAACGTGGCTTCACTTCCGTCGGCCCGAAGTCTTTAGAGAAACTTGCGTAGACTGGTACTTAGTAACACTAGTAACAGTATTAGTTCACAATAACCGTAATGAGTCGAAATGCGTATCCGGCCGCCGAAAGGACCTAAAAATGTTCCGGTTGTACAAAGGGAAGAGTGGACTGTATGTGGTCTTAATCAAGGATACGCAATTTGATTCTAAGATGTGCGAATTTCCACAGAGAAAAAATCATCCGCCTTGACCGGGATTCGAACCCGGATCCCTCGATTTCCGGCCGAGTGCTTTAGCCAGTTAAGCTACCGAGGCGTCCTCTTTCCCTGTGGATTTTTATGACATTTACGGGACTAGATGTTCTCGACTGCCGGACATACAATGTAACAACCAGTCGCACTGAGCGCTTAGCGCCACTGCCCACGAGGAAAAATCGAACTTTGAACACAGAGAGGCGTTCACTCTTACTTGACAAATTTTAAGCTATCCGGGACTAGCCACGGAGTTTCACTTTTACGGAGTCACCCGCAATGCACAAATGTGCGAATTTCCACAGAGAAAAAATCATCGGCCTTGACCGGCTAAAGCACTCGGCCGGTAATCGAGGGGTCCGGGATAGCTTAAAATTTGATTCTAAGATGGTATATTTCACAAGTTACAATGATACAGCGCTGTTCGAGCAACCGTCCCGTCTTCCAGTCCTAGCACTCGACTCCTACTACTGTCCGTCTCTCGTCACTCGCCTCCATTGTCCTACACACACGACCGGTCTCTTCGACTGACGACTCGCGACTGCTTTAGCTGTCCCACGCATCCTCTGGTTACGTCACTGTCCCAAGAGGGCAGCACTGGTCGGGGCCCATGGGCCACCTGCTGGCCTTTTAATGCACCGAGCCCAAACAGAAACCATTAAATTATATCCATGGGAACAATTGTTGCCAGAGTAAACAATGATTCTGTAGATCGGATACGTTTGTGATGTCAACTGATGTTTAAACAAACAAATTCAGACTGGTGATGTCCTTAAATACTGAGCACCCATGTAAACAAACATGATGGCTATGTCATCTGAAAAAATTATGTACATACTACCCATCATTATGCTTACACCCCATTCACTTTTAATTAAGTAACGGATATTGGTTATTGTAAGCAGACCATTTACAGACCGGCTCATTTATATAAAGGTATGAAAACCATTAGCTGTAAGGTTCTTGAACTAATGATTTAGAGGTACCCTTATAAAGCAGCCGATAGAATCGATGATATTGTGTTCAGAATTATTTTCTAAATCGGAACTGAGATTTTTAAACGTGAATTCATACCATTTGTCACAGCTATTAAGTATTTTGGACATATTGATTTTTCGGCGACTCACAGTTCTGCACTTAAATTATGTCTGAAGGTCTCAAAAACTTTTAAAATGTCATTTCATACCGCAAGGTACCACATCCCACTTCATTCCTATAGATTAACAGGTAGGAATACAATTCAACCGCTAACATACTGGTATTCATACCTGGAGTAGTTGACACTCTGTCGTACAACTCTTTAAAGAATACCAGGGCCATTTGTGTTTTTCCGTAGTGGGCCAATTTCAAGCCCATCCCACGCAGATTGTCAACTATTTCCTGATTTAGTACTGTTTTTGAACCTTTTCCTATTTCCTTGAATACTTTGAGGCATTCGTTGTAATCAATGATGCGTAGTAGGCAGAGTTCCATAGAGCGTTTGCTATCCTCTGTGAGCTCATGCTCCTGTCCCAAGGAGGAAGTCCTGTATGCATGGCATTCCTTGAAGATTTTCAGAGCCTTAGCGTGTTCAGAGATGGATAATAGAAGAACTTCGACATGGTGATCTCTAATGTAATGTGGGGGATCTGATGAAAATCTTCTCCTTTCATACAGTTCTTGTATTGATATTTCGGTCGTTTCTTTTATCCTTAGCTGACGCTTGCATTGCACCATTTCATCAAGCGCCAAAACTGTCGGTGTAAAATCATCTCCTGATGTTTTCTTTAGACCTGAATATGCCCCCTCTAAGCATTCAAGTGCCTTTATGTGTTCGCCCGCTCTGCGTAAGTGAAAACCTTTCCAAAAGAGGCACTGGAGCGTCGAATTATCTTGCCGACCTAAGACACGGACCATCGTCTTGTGCAGACTTCTTAATTCTTCCTAAGCTTTTGTTGACTATCCCTATTGAAAGAGATAAGCGCCAATCATCACTCTTGCATCCATTGTCATTCTGTGGTTGACACCAAGTACATCACACATCTTGCTGTGCACTTCCTCAGTCATCCTCAATGCTTCCTTATATTTGCCAAGTCCTCCAATGCATCGTACAATGTCGCAACGTGTTTTTAGATCGTTTTGATGATCCACTCCCAGGGATAACAATCTCCATTTGAGAATTCCTCGAAAGACTTTCGATGCTTTCTCAAACTCGCCCATTCTCAAATTCAACTCCCCTATCTTTTCCTCTATTGATAATGTTTTAGCGTCTTCGAGCGCAAATGAGCGTGCCCTTATTCTTTTCACATCTTCGTAAATTTCAAGAGCTTCCGCATTATATTGCATTTGGAATAAGTAGTCAGCATAAATCAGTTTCACTTTAATAGCTTCAGGATGAACACATCCCAAAACTTCGCAGGTCGGTTTTACAACGCCTTCAAAGTGTCCCAAGGCATCGATTGGCCTCTTCATCTTCGAAAGGCAGATGGCCATCAATAGTCCTGCCGATATCGTATCTCTGTGTTTTCATCCTAATTCAGTGAGTCTCGTCTCATAAACCTCTTGAACATATTCCAAAGCGTTTGAGAAATGTCCGCTCTTCAATTCACAAGATGCCATCATAAACAATGCTCGTAAAGTTTGGGTATGGCTGTATCCCAGGAACGAAAATGTCTTCACATACACTTCTTTAAAGATAAACTTGGCTTTGGACCACTCATTGGCCTTACAGAAACACATTCCAATCATATACTTAGTTTCAACGCTTTCCGGATGATCAATACCAAGTATACGTGTTTTCCTTTCGTGTAACTCTCGAAAAATATTCATTGCTTTATCTAACATTCCTGAATATCTGGACAGAGTCGCTCCAATATCAAATTGGATTTTCCGTGCTTCTGTGTGTTCCACTCCAAGTAAATAAATCTTATTTTTATACACAATCTCCATAAATTTAAAACCTTTGTTGTTTCCAAGATCTAACAAGCATTTTCCGATCTTAAGTTGTGTGTGACAGTGCTCTAATCGGTTTCGCAACCGAGCCTCAAACACCTTTTTGTAGACGTCAAGTGCTTCAGAATATAGTTCAAAATCAAAAAAAGTATCTCCAATGGCTTCATTTATATCAAGTACATGGAGACTGCTGGATGCTGGCGTCTTTAAACTATTAGTGCAAACGTCCTTGAAGATATCCTATGCAGATGGTAGATCACCGAGTTTCAGAAGGCACCTCACTGCAAAAAATTGTTCCATCGTTGGCACCCATGCCCCATATTCTTTTTTACGATTATGGTGTGATATTATCTCCCTAAACTTTCGAAATATCTCCAAAGCCTTATCCATCTCTCCGCAATTAAGAAGGTAACAGCTGAACCAACAATACACACCGCCGGACATTTCATCATGGACGCCATATGGGTGGATATTATGTTCAAGCATACGTTCAAAAATATCTCGTGCGCGTTTATTTTTACCCATACACCACAAGCAATGTGCAGTCAATATCTTCACAGAGAGCGTCCTTTCATCGTCATTGCCCCATACTTTAACTGCCCTTTCGTAAATTTCTTCAAATATTTTGAAGGCTGTCACCAATTTTTTGGCCTTCATGATATATAGTCCAATGCTCAAATTCATCTTTACTACCTCCAAATCCACGTAAGCAGAGGTCGAAATTGAGTGCTTTGATAATTCCTCACAAACTCTTAGTGCCTCCAATACTTTATTCATTTTGAGAAGACAAGCAACGATTACTTTCTTTGTTTCAACGAGACGAACGTCATTCATTCCCAACGATATAACATGATCTTGGTGTGTCTTGTAATTCTTTAAAGTCCTCCTGACTTCTATTCAAACTAAGGCGGAGGTCAGCTATTCTACATCTAGTTTCTAGACGATCTTGAATATCAATTCTATCACCAGCCAGCGCTTGCAGTGTGTGTAATTTTGAATAGCCTTTTAAAAGCCATTGCAAATGCTCCGTGAAACAGGAACATCTCAGCTACTTCCTTCAGGATTTCAAATACTCCATATTCCTTACCTGAAATGAACGAGAGGTATCCTTCTACTTCTGGAGTCAAACTATTTGCTTCGTCGGTTCTTTTCAATTTTAACTGGGTGCAATACATGTGGCAGGTAATTTCCAACAAAACAAGGGAGTTATTCGAATGCCTTCTCTTCGTCTCTTTTTTTAATTCCTCAATGGACTTAAGTGACTCTTTGTACATGCCAAGAATCGACTGAATGCAAGCAGTGGACTCAAGAGCTAGTAGATGCTCCTCTGATTTTCTGCAATGTGTCCGATTAATCCAACCTTCCAGATATTTGAGTATCTCTCGCATTGTGTCTTTATTCATCAGCGCCTCTTTTACTATTTTTTTCAATTGAATGACAAAGCCTTCGAGAGGATTCTATGTATTACATTCATCCATGGATTCACATAGTTCCTTCACATCTGACAGTAATATGCTCTTCCTGATTATCATAGGGTTATATATCCATTGCAATGGATCACGCTTCTTATTCTCAATGACTGTTTCTAATTTATTTAGCTTGAAATATTCTCTTTTTATCCTACAAGTCACATCTCTGAGGCACAGAAGCACTCTTTTTTCCATTTTTCATTCAGACGAACAAAAAGGCAGCAGAATATTCTCGAGCGCAACCTTGGCGATATTAATGGCTTTAGAAAACCTCTGCACCCTCACCATTGACTTCATCAGCGAGCTCAACAAATTCG
The DNA here is from genome assembly GCA_963169105.1 of Ceriagrion tenellum. Taxonomy (NCBI): domain Eukaryota; kingdom Metazoa; phylum Arthropoda; class Insecta; order Odonata; family Coenagrionidae; genus Ceriagrion; species Ceriagrion tenellum. The sequence continues at coordinate 125,715,324 of OY720642.1, read as the reverse complement.
AACAATTTTCATTAAGCTCTTTATGACTGGAAGAATACTCCCATAAAATGGCTCTATTTTCCACTTTGAAGCCATTAAATGCATCCAGGGCCCTTTTTAGCACGTCTATTCCTTTCTCCTCACCTAACAACCTGCTTCTCACCACCGACGAAGAAGAATGTGGCAAGCGATTTGTCCTCGGCACAAGTTAACCATGGAGCAGTGAAGTACTGGAGGGGAGAGTCGAAGATGTCTCTTTCCGAGAATGCCCTTAAACAAATTCTTCCCAAAAATACAAGTGAGAGAAACAGGAGGAAGTAGGGAACAATCAATTATATAAAAATTACCACCAAATGAAATATAATATATTTCAGCAACTTAATACGTACAAACAAGTAAGGGTCAGCCAACCTGTGTTACGACGTCTAAGTTTCAAATTCAAACACCAACTTTACGATACAGCAAGAGTAGAACCTCTCAAAACCACGGTCTATCTCAAAGAGACCGATTTACGATTTCCGTCGTAGGAGGGGAAATTCAGACAGTGAGAAAGTGGAGAGGGTGAGCAGAGGATAAGAGGCGATTTGTTGCCTCGGAGGGGAAGTTTTCGGCAAGTTCAAAAGAGAAAGTTGCGAATGGAGTAAGGGGGAACAGGTGATTGGCAGCCTTGGAGGGGAGGTAATTTTGTGGAATGGGAATCCATGCGGTGTAGGAATACAATTGGAGATTAGGAACTACTTTTCATCTTCGATCGCGGAATTCTGGTTTGTGGCCTTTTTGCCCAGCACTTCTGCCTTATCACATCGTCGTAATCTTCCGTCTCCAAGTGCTATATAAACGAGAGAGGACCTCGGGAGGGCGGACTGGATACCGCGGGCTGGAGACGCTGAGGGCAGAAGACGCTGAGTTCGCGAAGACGGCTGGAGTTCGCGGACGTCGTTGGCGCGACAGATGTCGTTAGCGCGTTAGTGGCGGGGCGCGCCTGGGCGCGCCTCGGGCAAGTCCTTCGGCTAAGTCCGGAGGATAAATAGTCCGCAGAGGATAAATTGTCCAAAGAGGAAATAAATGGGGGGAGGAAATAAATAAATGGTATGCTCAAAAAATGCTACAGCAGTCATTAAGTGCTAGAAGGTCGGACTGCAGATCGCTCTTCTCCTCCCTCGCTATGGCTTTCAACTCATCCATCCATCCATCTTCTTGGGCAACAGGTAAGCGACCGTGTTGAACAGTGGAACAGCGGTCGAATATCTCTGATTTGATTGATATCATTGATCGATTTGGTCCACGTTGAGGCGACAGTTTCTTCGTAGTGGTCTCCTAAGGACTTTTCCACAGGCTGTTCCAATATACGCCACATATGTTTTTGGTACACATTCGAACGTGTCGTTTCTGTGTCTTCCGAAGAGTGGTAGTGATAATTCCTTCTCAGTGATTTGAAGAAAGCGATGGTCTGTTGAAGGGCCAGCGGCAGGTAACCGAGCTTCTTAGCGAAATTAGCAAGGTCATTTTCATCCTCTTCTTTATCCAGAGTAGTCAAGGATTCCTTTAAAAGTCTCTTAGCGTCCTCAGTCAATGTTTTTAGATCTAGGACCTTTATCTGACCCCATCTTCTCTCCCTGGACGTCATCAAGAAGAAACATCCCTCCGGGAAGACATTTAGTAGCCTTTCTTCGTAGATTACCTCAGGGCTTTCGACGTTGTCTATCACGAATATGCACTTCCTTTCCCGGAAATATCCACAAATATTTTCCAACAGTTCACCAAAATGGACCTTGTCTTTTTCTCTTCTTCGTGAGACACCCAGAATACTCGCCGCCCTGGAGAAAGATTCCCGCATGTTTTCCTTGCTCCGACAGTCCAACCAAATTGCACTGCTTCCATTGTGGATGCACTTTTTCAGGAACATCATGGCCAGCTGGGTCTTACCGATTCCTCCCATTCCGCAGATTACCTCTTCTTTCTCTCCACCATCTCTGAATCTTTGGATCTCATCTAATTCTCGAACCCTGCCGGTGAAATTTCGAACTGGATCCAAGACCCCCACTCTGACAACACCAAATTCGTTTCTCAAACTTTCAAGATGTCTCCTTATCTTATCTCCAGTGAGATACTTACCCCTCGCGCTAAATAACCATTTGTGAATTAAATGGTTGAATGATTCGTAAACCCTACTCCTCCTGAGTGTCGGGTAGTTCTTACGGAGCATTGCTCTCTGTAACCTTATCAATCCTTTGCATTCACTCATGTCCACGGCGAACCGAAGCTTCCCCAGGAAGAGATTCGCGCTCTCTTCTAATTCCACTTTGTTCTCCTTCGCAGGACCTATAAACAACCTAATCAACTCCTTTCTACTCTCGAAAGACGCCCTGAATCCCCAAAGACGGACTCCGAGCAGCGCGTTAATCACTTCTCGTCCGGAATCATCCTTTTCGACTTCGCCATTCTTCGACTTTCAACCCATTCGCGCACCTCGTCTTCCGGATTAAATCCAAGGTTGGTGACGATGACACAGTGCTTCAGTGTCCTGCCCTCTCCGGAGAACTCCTCGCACACCTCACGGAAGGACCGGAAGTACTCGAGGAGTGAAAACTTCCCCTTTTCCTTCCTGAGGTCGTTGGCCGAGATGCACTTTTCCTCAGCACTGGGGCTCTCCATGTCCCTGTGCTTCATCTGCATCAGCAAGACGTTGGTTACACCCCCTGTCGATCCGGAGTCTCGAGTTCTTAGCACGAGGTCGTCGAACTTTCCGGCCGCCGCCTCCTCGACCGCCGCCTGGAACTCCAGTCCCGCAGTCTCCAGCGCCCTGAGGATCACTACCGCCGACACGTGCAACTGGAAGTTGAAGCCATGCGAGAGTTCCTTGAGGCCTTCCGTTCGGTACTCTTCCGCATCATCGCTCGAGTCTATGAAAAATCAATACATCAGTTGGTTAATCGGTGAGTCTAAATAGGTTCTATCAGTGGGTAATGACAGGTGGAGTAACATTTAAAAGAAATATCTGATTGATCGCAGGATTTAAAAGTTACAAATTGCAATCTTCCTTGTTTAAATGATGACCCTCACGGCTAATATCAATCGTTTCAATAATTGCAATGGTAAGAATAGGTAACTTCATTAATTTTTTCAGACTTTTTGGAATTTCCTAGCCGAAGGTTTTTCAAAATTGACGACGAACTTTCACTTAATACCCAGTTTTGATATCCACCTCAACGTCAAATCGATTTTACTGCTACCGATTGTCTGCCTCCATTATTCCCAGCCTCGGTTATTCTTTCTAACGAAAGCCTACAAATACGGATGAATGTGAAGTTGCAGATATTACGGACATTCTCCCCAGTTGGTCCATTATGCTGTAACGACAGTCTTGCCTGCGTTGGATTTGGCGTCTTTGGGTCAATTATTAAGCGAAGATGCGCAAATTTTCTTATCTTATATGCATCATCCGTTGGAGGAAAATCATATTTTGGGCAAAAGTAAAGGTCCCCACCGCACTGACCTGAGGAAGCATAATGCAATATCAGCGGAAATGTGATCCCATCATAATGGAAGAACGTGAAGGAATACCCAGAAGATATTTAACCTTCTCAATTACCACGGGATACGAACAGGATAACTTGACCCGGTTCACAATTCTCTCTCAATCACAATCTGCATGAAAGAGAATTCAATAAAATTATTCAAGTTTTATCGTTGGATATAACGATCTTTAATACACTTTCCAAGTATTATTTAGCTAACAGTCAAACAAAAGTTTAGCACCTCTCTGGCGTCGACTTAATATGAATACCAGGGTATCCAAGAAACAGTGCTTGCTCGTGGAAGGAAATGTAAGGCGTTGTTCTATATACTTCAAATAAATGAATTACTGTAGAAATTCAATAAAGGTTTTGATTAAAAATTGGCCTCAAACTCATAATAACACAGTTTAACATTTTATTTTAAAACAAAACTTTTAAGAAATTAAAATTAAAGTTTTTACTGCATCTCCACTCGCTCTAGGAAATTGCTACATTGTAAGGGACAAAGCTCACACTTAAAACTTCCACTGGGGAAAAATAGCCCCCTTAGATGGAAATGTTCACTTACTCCTACACTGAAGTCTGCTCTATGAAGTAAATAACACTCCTAGCATACAGTCGCAGGATATATTTAAAATGAATGGGTTTAGCGGTTAAAAGTAGAAAAATACGTGGATGATGTTCCCTCTCAAATGATGAATGATAGGCTGGATGTACAAAAACATACTTGGCATTAATTGCATTTTCGGATATGTAACAAGGATGTTAACATTGTCAAAAAATGGAGACGTATTATGTCATGTAAAAATTTACACAAATTAAAATATAAATGAAAATTAGGTCTATTTATTTTCAGATATTAAAATGAAATGAATAGAGGTCATTCTGCAGACTATATAAGAAATCATCGCTTGAAGATTGCTAAGCAAAATTATTTTCCCTCGGGCTAGCTTCGGGTATACGTCTATCAAATCAAAGAAGTAAAGTTTCGTATGTATGTGACAGGTACGTAAATATGAGGACATGGATAGTACATAGTTAATTCTTAAGTCAAGAAGTACACAAGAAAACAATGCGGTCACCTGATGAGGAGTTGTCTTTAGGGCCGCTAGCCATTATTATGGACATAAAAAGGCCGCCCTCTCCACTCTTCACTCAGAATCTGAAACGAAAAATTGGATGGAATCATCGGGATTAGATCAACACAGCACCACGAGCTGAGAGGTCGGTGAATTTGCAATTTCGAGATTTCGAAGCATTTGGGTGTGTTGTAAGTTACATCATTTTCTTCTAAGATTTTAGATAATAGTATGCGGAGCTGTAGTTTTGAATTACTTTGCTAATTACTGCTAGGATCTTAAAATGCCTACCTCGATTACCGACAGCACGATAATCATTTTCATCCTGAATAAACCCACTCAGAAAGTGTTCAAACGAGACAAGGGATGGAAACTGTTAGCCTCTAGAGAGAAAATACTTATAGAGACTCATAGTTCTTGCAAATTCACAGTATACAAGGGCTTGAATTTGAACCAAATATGCAAAAAAGCCGGAATTCAGTATTCGCTGAAAATCTCCAATATGAGGAGGTTGCAGAAGCATTTGTAGAAGCTTCCTGGAATAAAACGTCATATAAATTCAAAGAGCTGACCTTATTCTTTTGACATGATGTAGTTTAAAATGATTTAAACGGATATTTACTCTTTTATTAGGACAAAATGGCGAGCCCTATTTTACACCGATTTTCTCCTTTTGGGTGTAAATATAGCTAGGAGAGACAGGTGTTCTACACTTTCGAGGTCCTGTCTATCTCTAGTATTACTTTATTTGCCCCTGAATATGATTTACCCTTCTTCGTACCCTCAATAAAATCTAATCTGTTTCTTCTTCTTCCCTGCTTGCCCTGTGCCATCCTGGGTTGGGGGGTAAAGTGCTTACAACCAAAGGAGAGGGATTGAGAAAGGTGATGTCATTTAAAAGGTAACCCAAATATTATAAAAAGCTGATTGTTCTTTCTTTTGGGCATCCATCTTTTTGCTTTTTTTTGTGCAAAACAAAACTTTCGGGTTGAAATCGCTCTTGTGGCCCAACTCCATCAGTTGCTTGGCGAAGGCGAATGAGTCATCCTTGTTCTTGAGGCACATCTGGTGTTCCTTGGCTCTTGTTTTGAAATTGCGCCCCGTTTGACCAATGTATGCACACTCACAGTCCGAACAAGAAAGTTTATACACACCCCAGTTGGATTTAATGTCCGCACTGTCTATAGAATTATTTTAAAATCGTCCCAAGGTATCATTATTATAAAATCAGGTTTTAACATTATCTCTGTGGATAGCATAACAAGCAGTATAGAACAAAGGACGTATGAATTATATTTTAAACTAATTTGTCTTATCTTTGACATGATCTGGTGAGTAGGAACAAATTTTGAGGAAGTTAATTGCCTGGATTTTTAATTTAAAATTTTGGTAATTACTGAGTCACTGTATCCGTTCTTTTGGCCTTTTTTCTGATGGTATTGAGTCCCAATTTAAAGTCAGAGTTTGAGAGAGGCAGGTTAATCAGACGGTGGACCATGGAGTGGAAAAATGCGAGTTTATGGGAGTGGGGGTGACACGAATTTTTAGGAATTATAGCATCGGTGTGAGTGGGTTTCCTATAGACGGAGAACTCATGCTTATAATATTTTAATTGAAATTGGCAAATCCAGAAAATTTATAGTCGGTCCTCCGATTTCAGAGTTAAATTTAATTCCTGGTGAAGGTTGTTCAGAAAAGTTAAAAAACAATCTGTCTCTTGCTACCCGTCCATAGACATAAAATATCATCACCATAACTGTACCAATAACTTACAACATTGTTAAGTAACATATTTCGCGAGTTAAAAAGTTGTCTTCCGAAATTATCCATAAAAATGTCAGCTAAGAGGGTTCAAAGGGGTACATCCCAAGGCTAGTCCCTGTTTTTGACGATATGTCCTCGTACTATTTGGCGATATTTGACGATGTCGACCTGATGTCGGCTACCTGATGATGGCGTAACTGCCGAAACCCGTCGTTTTTGTAATAATAACTCTGTGGAAGAAACAAAGTTTTGTTTAATACAATGTCAGCCAAATGAAGACTTCACAATTTGAAGCGATTTCTTGATACATTTTTAATATATTATCTGCGGGCCTTTGACTATTGCATAACTAATGACAGATTTTATTTTTGGTCTAAATTTAATGTCCCTAAAGGAATTAAAGTTAATTTGTCAAGGACTTATTCTGCGTACCAGAAAAAAGTATTTGGTGTGCCATGTTTATCACACCCAACCCTTCTCTGGAAAGACGAAAGCTCTGTAACTCTTAAGGTCAGCTTCCACACCTCTATTCGATCTAGGATCTCTTCTGAAAAAGGGCAGCCTTGAGAGTCAGAAAATCGATGCCCTTGATCTACAACGAGCTGGTTTATGCTGCGTCGTACTGAAATGCGAAGAAGCAAAACAATTTTATTCACAAAAATAATCGGAGTGATTTTCAGAAAAGTGAACAATACGCACTAGAATTTCTATTTCACCTGATAACTATGTATGTCCTAATTATACATCGACCCTTGTTTAAACTAGAATATGTCCAATGTTAATTACGCCAACAAACCACAGGAAAGTTCACGGGGTATATCCATATAATATCGGGTGTATCAGACTCTCTGCTTTTGCTGGCTAGGAGACTGTATCGTGCTATTGAGAGCTGACACTTCAAGGAGACATTTCAACATTCATAAGGACTCCCTGTCGCCCACTTCTCCCCAATGATTTAGACGCATCAAACCCCATCAATCATTTCGCTGACGTCGATGTAGTCCACATGCATGCACCATGTGTTGAAAGTGTAATTATTCGTTTTGCAAATTCCAGATAAAGGAGAAAAGTAGTAGATCTATTACCACATTGAATTCGCATTCGATTATAGCACTTAGTCCTATCCCAGCTTGAGTTGGAAGCAGTTCAATTTCGTGGAATTGTTGAGGTGTCAAGTATTCCATTTTTGCAAATGAATTTTCGCTGAATATGTATTTTCCAATGAGAGAAACATAGTGGTTACAATTAATCATAGGTTTCAACTAGATTCAACGACACATAAAAATATTAATTGGGTAACATAAACGCTAGACATATTGTGTTTTTTAGAAAACTAGAAAACTTGAAAATACTATGCTTATGTCATTATAGAACGGTTGTAAAGCATCTAACCAGAATATTGGTTTTATACTATTTATTTACTAAATATTAAAAAGGCATCCGGCTACACTTAATGGAATTTCATGATGCAGCATTTAAAAAGGACTTCGTAAATTCCGTAGATTTCTATAAAATAGTTTCCGACTAGGTTCCTTCAAATAGTCAACTCTATCAGAAGAAGGGCTAATCAATGTCATGGCGCAGAAATATTATCTAATACCGAATTATTTTTCGACACATTGGATATTTCAGCCGTTTCCCATGACAAGGTAAATTTATTCATCTTCTAAACCCCATTTTGAAAATAATGATAAAGGTCTGCCGTATAGTCAGGAATTAAACGGTGGGTATATCTTACGCTTTCTCTCTTATATGTATTTAATACAATAAATCCACAGATCATAATATTACTATTTCAAAAACTGTGGAAATAGACTTCCACCATTAACATGCCCCCTGAACTCTGTGTAGATGTACAATGTTGTTAAGGATATTTGATTGATTTTTAGTCTAATTAGGGACTAGCCACGGATTACACCCTACGGAGTCACCCGCAATTTCGCACAAGGATATTTGAGCAAAATATCAACACCCCTAGGAATCAAATCCTACCGCATTTGGTCTCATATTAAAGAACGATATCTCGACATTTCAAAGAGATCAAAATGTTAGCTCCTTAATCGCAATATTCTCATAGATATTTTTGCCAAAATATAAAATATTTTATATGGTAAATGGTACATGTTTGCACTCCAGGCGGGCATTATTTTTATTAATGAGGATTTTCAAACTAACACCTAGGTCTCGTCAAAAAATTAACTCCAAGAATTTTGTATGATAATTAAATACTTAATAAAAGAAACCATATTGTTCCCGCAACAATGATTTCAGAATCACAAATAACGTTCTGCTATGAAGAAGATTTTAACGCACCGCGGGAAAATATGAGTTGAGTTAAAAAAAATTGTTGATAGATATTTTAGTTAAATTATAGAGAATCTCAGTCATATAAAAGCAAATTTTGCGCCATAAATATTATAATAGGTACTTAATTCATTCTTCCTGCAGCTGCTGAAAGAAATACGTACAATTCGAATATGGTCTCCGTTATGAATAGGTAAATATCTCGCTCAAACTACCTTAAATTGAATGGCCGCCATTTAATACAATTGTGACCGAAGTAAAGCATATATTATCGGAATTTGTTATTTATTTTCTTTGAAATATATTAATATAATTTCCTTTTTATTCATACACTGGCCGAAATACAATGAAAATCAAGATATAAATTCCTGAATAATTGATATGAATCGTTTGCTGTTGATCAACGATGAAAAAAAACACTTTTTAAAATAAGTTCTATGCACTTACACGATGGGCATGTTATACTGATGACGAATGGAATACCAATATGGCGGAATGTACCCTCAGCATTACTTAAGGCCGGTCATGAGCATACCTGCATTATGGATGTTTATTTCCTCTCTATCTAGGAGTATTGCCATGCATAGCGCACGTAAACAGAACGGTGATCTACGTCGGTTATTGCGCCACCCCTCTGATACCAGTGGGGTAAGGCGGTAACCCAAATAGAAATACAGTCAATGGAATATATTATCAATATTGTCAATAGACTACAAGCAGCGCCACATCTGTATGTAAATCTAAACACAAATGTATGTAAATCTAAATACAAAGACACGAAAAAATGGCCATGTTAAAGGGTTGAGCGTGCAAATCTTAGCTAATTACCCCTTCAGAACGCGCGCCCTGTGAGACCCCACCCCATTGTTTTTACATTTCCTCTCCTACCAAACGGGCGCTACGGTCATTAATGAGGGGGATGGATATCAATTTGAATTTCCTTAATGTAATAAAATGTATGTTTTGGTGTTAAGTATATGAAAGACCTCTCATGTCATTGCGAGTTCCTGAGTAACTTTTTGATAACGCGATCCAAAAGGGTAAACAGAATTATCTTAAAGAAAATTTCTTTTGTCACAAATGGATAGAGTTGCATTAGCATATGCAACTCTATACAAAGACACGAAAAAAAACAGGCGAAAGACTAAAGCGCACATGTCTTGGCAAATTATTGAGAAGTATTATAAAAATAATGTCTTGTGTCATGAATATAATATCACATTTGCTTCATTTTTATTGCAACAGCCTATGATGAGAATTCAAGTTGATGGTGCGGTCTCTAACATGGCAAAGCTAAGTGATATTTACTGTCATAAATATAAGTGGGAAAAATAAAGTATCGGAGAAGGACCCCGGAGACCTAAATGAAGGAGGGTTGCCAAACGAATCGATAAGTCAATCACTGCAAGGTATTCGCGAAAGACCATTGACATTGCCATGAGAAAAAAATGGCTTTCTAGACCAATGCCAAAGGACCTCCTCTACCGGAAGTCGAATCTCATACCTTTGGATTTCTGGACCAATGCGCGGATCACTACGTTTTCAAGACTTTCCTAAGGTGATCACTCAAGCTTCCTAATCCTCATGGCAACTGATAAGAATACGTATGTACCAGATGATAAGTCCTTGCGGTCCATCGAAGATGGCAACACGAAGGGAGAACGGGCTCAGGAATTCAGATCTGCCGCGGGTACGGTGGTAATTGTTGGGCTGCGCATTGTCCTGGAAAGTCCTGCCTTCTATTCCAGTCCAGGCCAATTTTTTCTCATGGAATTTTCGAAGTCGATCACTTGTAATAAGCGTCTTAAAGATATCACTGAGAGTAGTCTTGATTACTCGAATCGTAAGTACTAATCAGACGTAATGTATTACTTCCGAAAAATGAAAAGGTTAAATTTTGAGCACCGCATCAAAAAATACACCTACACACGCACTTAAAAATAAGGTAATTGTAAGTTTGCCTTCCGAGAAAGCAATTAACGAATATGACTCAAACGTAAATTATCAAAACTCTTTAAAAATAATTATAACAAAAAAATGAATAGGATTAAAATAGTCAGGCTATATTCGTTGATCTAGGCGAAGAGTGGAAATAAATGAAACCAGCCATTTTCTCCGTTTTCAAGCGGTTCACACTAGACTGTTTTACTCAATCATAAGCATGAATATACATTGAGGGGTCTCCACAATAGTGATTCACGGTCACATATTAAAAAAATTGCACCTCTAATGACACCGCAAAAAAATCAAAATTTGTCCACGATGTTTCCTTTAATAATACATCGAGTGTGTTGGTCATTATTCCTATGAGCAAAAAGCTGCGGTACTTTCTTCTGAAAAGTATTCTGGGATAAATTTCGGAGATACACGAAATATTGGAGTTTTCTCAGTTCCAGGCTCCAATAACATTACGCCATTGATGCGTTCTCAGTTTCCTAATAAATAAACACACCTGTCCACAAATTTTCTTTCTCTGATGATCATAGCTGTTTTGTTGCTATTGTAAATTTGGAAACTGAATAAGTTTCCATGTTTAGTCCATAACCAACATTTACATGAAATCCAGGTTAGGGAGCGTAGTTAATTATTTATATCATCAGTTATATCATTTACTCCAGAGTAACACTGAAACTCTGAAGAAAATTCACCTGATGGCTAATACTATTTTTTAGACCCAATGTTCTGAGTTACTTCTTTCTTTTTCTCGAAGAAGTACATAGTGATTTCACCATAGTTCTGATATGATAGCTAAAATAGATATTATAATCGTTGTCAGCTGATTTCCAATCACTCGCTTGGAGTGGAAAAACTGATGCATGTTACCGTTACAATGTAGAAGTAGAAATAGGAAGAGATGAACCATAATTTCACCCATATTACTGCCTTTTCACGACGTTCACTCAAAATTCATGGAACATTACTTCCCAACAGGAGGTAAAGCACGAAAAATTAATCGTTGAGATACATTTAAATGATCGTATTTAAATATTTCTAACAGAGTTGCATTGTTGATACTGTAAACTCTAGATAATTCTTGCAAATGGATACAATAAATTGCACGGATAATTGAAGAATACTAAGAGTTGAAAAAGCGGTATAATGATGGTGATTATATGAATTGATTATGAAATTCTGTTTCTTATGAAGAAAACTATTTTAATGACAAGGGGAAAAGACAAATCAATGTCTAAATAAGAATGAAATGGAATATCTTTCAGTGTGTCAAAGTTTGAAACATTTATTTCAGTGTTCAATCACGGAATAACGAAGTTGTTCTCGTATAAGTAAAGGAGAGTTGAAAACCGAAATATTCGCAGATGGGATAGTCGACAAATTGAATATACGAGAGTGTGCTGCATTTTATAAAGCCCACTATACAAAGACGTCAGCTGTAATACTTAAGCCGTTGCGCGCTACTATCGGTTAGATGGACAAGTCCCACCTTTATGACTACGGAAGGCAAAATGTCAGCCATTAAGAGGACGCCATTACCACTTCCAGTGTCAGTAATAGTCAAATTGTAAAATCAAGTGAGTCGTTTGAGTTTTTTCTCAACTATTTTTGAAAATTAATCATATTGTCACCGCAGTAAATTCTTAGAAATCACTATAAACCTTCCATTTTGATGGAGTTTCAAACGTGCTGCGTGAAAAAATGAGTCAAGTTAGAGACTTATTTAGATATTTTCATTTGATTACTTACAATTTATGTCATGTAAAACTATTTTATTGTACCATTAACAATGCATAATTATGTCTCACAGTTGGTTAAATTTAAGCGTATATATCGAATATGGTATCTATTATGATTAGAGAACTTTTCCGCTCGCACTACCTTGAGTTAGCCAACGGGAAAATAAACCGGTACGAGCGGGGGAGACCCAAAAATAACCGGACACGATTTAAAAAAAAAATACAGAATTTATTTTAACGAAAAACAAACTTTAGTCACCTCCATTGATTCAAACGTTTTTTACATCTCGCGAAATACCTTTTGTGCTCGTCCTTCCCGATACCTCGCAGCGCCACCATCTGTTTTCTTTTCACCTCCGGAATGTCTGCAAAATGTTTCCCTTTTAGCTCTTTTTTCATCCGGGAAAACAAAAAGAAATAAAAATGGTGCGAGATAGGGTGGTTAGGGCGGATGAGGAGGCGGTGTCATGCAGTTTAGCATTTTAGAGTGAATAATAAATTCTTTGCTTTCATCGAGATTTTATATCCGTATTCTTTCATTTCCTAGGAAAAAATATATATTTCGAGTAGCCGAAATGAGAATATTGAATTGTGAAAATAGATTTTTTTTAATGTGAATGATAAATTGCCTTCAGAGATAAATGTGAGCAATGCTTTGATTTGAGAGTGCGACTTAATACGGTTTCCAAATTTAGGGTTAAGAAAATATTCAATAACCGACTAAACAGAGACATTAAAAATTTACAAGGATTATATGCATTTCTGAAATGCTTCTTGGAATTATATAGTCTTGAGTGATTAAGACATATTTTGCATTCATTTAGATTATCTCCGTATGTTTTATTTCCGAGTTAGAATTATCAATTTGGAGTAACCGCAATGAGAATTAAAAATTTTGAAATTAATATTCTGTTTTCACAATGTTTATTATAAATTGTCTTCAGAGATTTTTCGATTTGAGAGTGCGAGTCTACACGGAGTCATTTATACATTCCAGGGATAATATTCAATTCTGAAATGCTTCCTAGAATTCTACATTCTAGAGTGATTAAAACATATTCTTTCTTCGAGAGAATATCACCGTATATTTTCATTTCCGAGTATAAATTTTGAGTAAACGCAATGAGAATATTAAATCACGAAAGAAATTTTTTATTTTCAAAAAGTTTATCATAAATTTCCTTCCAAGAAAATGTTATATAAGTCTCTATTTGAGTTGTCGAATTAGCATAATTCCCAATTTCAAAGTTAATTAATTCAAAAAAATTAATCAACTCATAGTTTGGAGATATTTAAAGTTTCATTGAAAGGTAATTACAGAATAACATTTTGGAAAATATCATATTCCCCTTGTGATTCAATTTTCTCATTGCGATGACTCCAAAGAAAATTAATATTCTAACTCGGAAATAAAAATATTAGGAGGTATACTCTATATACAATTCCATAAAGCATTTCAAATATAAATTAAAGAAAATTTTAAAAGTCTCCATGTAGTGGGTTTATGAATCTTTTCTTCCCCAGTATTTGGATCTCGAATGTAGTCGCACACTCAAATCGAAAGAAGGGTACCATTTTTCTTGGATGGAAATTTATGATTATCATTTAGAAAATCAAAATATTCCTTTCGTGATTTAACTTTCTATTGTGTTTATTTGGAATTTATATTTCCATCTAGGAAATGAATAACTACAGAGAAAATATCTGGAAGAAAGAATTATATGTATCGTTCACTCTAAATTGTACAATTCCAGAAAGCATTTCAGATATTTAATCCTAGGAAATATTGAGAGTTTCCGTGTAGTGGATTTATAAATCTTTTCTTCCCCAGAAATTGGAATTCGAATATAGTCGCACACTCAAATCGAAAGATGGGTACCATTTTTCTTGGATGAATATTTATGATTATCATTTTGAAAATCAAAATATACCTTTTGGTGATTTAATTTTCTCATTGTGTTTAATGGGAATTTATATTTCCATCTAAAAAATGAATAACTACAGAGAATATATCTGGAAGAAAGAATAATATGTATCGTTCACTCTAAATTGTACAATTCCAGAAAGCATTTCAGATATTTAATCCAAGGAAATATTGAAAGTCTCTGTGTAGTGGGTTTATGAATCTTTTCTTCCCCAGAATATTGAATTCGAATATAGTCGCACACTCAAATCGAAAGATGGGTACCATTTTTCTTGGATGGCAATTTATGATTATCATTTTGAAAATCAAAATATATCTTTTGGTGATTTAATTTCCTCATTGTGTTTAATGGGAATTTATACTTCCATCTAGGAAATGAATAACTACAGAGAATATATCTGGAAGAAAGAAAAATATGTATCGGTTACTCTAAATTGTACAATTCCAGAAAGCATTTCAGATATTTAATCCTAGGAAATATTGAAAGTCTCTGTGTAGTGGGTTTATGAATCTTTTCTTCCCCAGAATTTGGAATTCGAATTTAGTCGCACACTCAATCCGAAAGATCGGTACCATTTTTCTTGGATGGCAATTTATGATTATAAGTTTGAAAATCAAAATAAACCATTTGGTGATTTAATTTTCTCATTGTGTTTAATGGGAATTTATATTTCTATCTAGGAAATGAATAACTACAGAGAATATATCTGGAAGAAAGAAAAATATGTATCGTTCACTCTAAATTGTACAATTCCAGAAAGCATTTCAGATATTTAATCCTAGGAAATATTGAAAGTCTCAGTGTAGTGGGTTTATGAATCTTTTCTTCCCCAGAATTTGGAATTCGAATATAGTCGCACACTCAAATCGAAAGATGAGTACCATTTTTCTTGGATGGCAATTTATGATTATCATTTTGAAAATCAAAATATACCTTTTGGTGATTTAATTTTCTCATTGTGTTTAATGGGAATTTATACTTCCATCTAGGAAATGAATAACTACAGAGAATATATCTGGAAGAAAGAATAATATGTATCGTTCACTCTAAATTGTACAATTCCAGAAAGCATTTCAGATATTTAATTCAAGGAAATATTGAAAGTCTCTGTGTAGTGGGTTTATGAATCTTTTCTTCCCCAGAATATTGAATTCGAATATAGTCGCACACTCAAATCGAAAGATGGGTACCATTTTTCTTGGATGGCAATTTATGATTATCATTTTGAAAATCAAAATATACCTTTTGGTGATTTAATTTTCTCATTGTGTTTAATGGGAATTTATACTTCCATCTAGGAAATGAATAACTACAGAGAATACATCTGGAAGAAAGAATAATATGTATCGGTTACTATAAATGGTACATTTCCAGAAAGCATTTCAGATATTTAATCCTAGGAAATATTGAAAGTCTCCGTTTAGTGGGATTATGAATCTTTTCTTCCCCAGAATATTGAATTCGAATATAGACGCACACTCAAATCGAAGGATGGGTACCATTTTTCTTGGATGGCAATTTATGATTATCATTTTGAAAATCAAAATATACCTTTTGGTGATTTAATTTCTCATTGTGTTTAATGGGAATTTATATTTCTATCTAGGAAATGAATAACTACAGAGAATACATCTGGAAGAAAGAAAAATATGTATCGGTTACTCTAAATTGTACAATTCCAGAAAGCATTTCAGATATTTAATCCTAGGAAATATTGAAAGTCTCTGTGTAGTGGGTTTATGAATCTTTTCTTCCCCAGAATTTGGAATTCGAATTTAGTCGCACACTCAATCCGAAAGATGGGTACCATTTTTCTTGGATGGCAATTTACGATTATAATTTTGAAAATCAAAATATAACTTTTGGTGATTTAATTTTCTCATTGTGTTTAATGGGAATTTATATTTCTATCTAGGAAATGAATAACTACAGAGAATATTCTGGAAGAAAGAATAATAAGTATCGTTCACTCTAAATTGTACAATTCCAGAAAGCATTTCAGATATTTAATCCTAGGAAATATTGAAAGTCTCAGTGTAGTGGGTTTATGAATCTTTTCTTCCCAAGAATTAAGAATTCGAATATAGTCGCACACTCAAATCGAAAGATGGGTACCATTTTTCTTGGATGGAAATTTATGATTATCATTTTGAAAATCAAAATATAACTATTGGTGATTAAATTTTCTCATTGTGTTTAATGGGAATTTATATTTCTATCTAGGAAATGAATAACTACAGAGAATATATCTGGAAGAAAGATATGTATCGTTCACTTTATATTTTACAATTCCAGAAAGCATTTCAGATATTTAATCCTAGGAAATATTGAGAGACTCCGTGTAGTGGGTTTATGAATCTTTTCTTCCCCAGAATTTGGAATTCGAATATAGTCGCACACAATTAAATCGAAAGATGGGTACCATTTTTCTTGGACGTCAATTTATGATTATCATTTTTAAAATCAAAATAAACCTTTTGGTGATTTAATATTCTCATTGTGTTTAATTGGAATTTATATTTCCATCTAGGAAATGAATAATTACAGAGAATATATCTGGAAGAAAGAAAAATATGTATCGTTCACTCTAAATAGTACAATACGAGAAATCATTTCAGATATTGAATCCTAGGAAATATTGAGAGTCTCCGTGTAGTGGGTTTATGAATCTTTTATTCCCCAGAATTTGGAATTCGAATTTAGTCGCACACTCAATCCGAAAGATGGGTACCATTTTTCTTGGATGGCAATTTATGATTATCATTTTTAAAATCAAAATATACCTATTGGTGATTTAATTTTCTCATTGTGTTTAATGGGAATTTATATTTCTATCTAGGAAATGAATAACTACAGAGAATATATCTGGAAGAAAGAATAATATGTATCGTTCACTCTAAATTGTACAATTCCAGAAAGCATTTCAGATATTTAATCCTAGGAAATATTGAGAGTCTCCGTGTAGTGGGTTTATGAATCTTTTCTTCCCCAGAATTTGGAATTCGAATATAGTCGCACACTCAAATCGAAATATGGGAACCAATTTTCTTGGATGTCAATTTATGATTATCATTTTGAAAATCAAGATATACCTTTTGGTGATTTAATTTCCTCATTGTGTTTAATGGGAATTTATATTTCCATCTAGGAAATGAATAACTACAGAGAATATATTTGGAAGAAAGAAAAATATGTATTGTTCACTTTAAATTGTACGATTCCAGAAAGCATTTCAGATATTAATTCCTAGGAAATATTGAAAGTCTCAGTGTAGTGGGTTTATGAATCTTTTCTTTCCCAGAATTTGGAATTCGAAAATAGTCGCACACTCAAATCGAAAGATGGGTAACATTTTTCTTGGATGGCAATTTATGATTATCATTTTGAAAATCAAAATATAACTATTGGTGATTTAATTTTCCCATTGTGTTTAATTGGAATTTATATTTCTATCTAGGAAATAAATAACTACAGAGAATATATCTGGAAGGAAGAATAATATGTATCGTTCACTCTAAATTGTACAATTCCAGAAAGCATTTCAGATATTTAATCCTAGGAAATATTGAGAGTCTCCGTGTAGTGGGTTTATGAATCTTTTCTTCCCCAGAATTTGGAATTCGAATATAGTCGCTCACTCAAATCGAAAGATGGGTACAATTTTTCATGGATGGCAATTAATGATTATCATTTTTAAAAATCAAAATATACCTTTTGGTTATTTAATTTTCTCATTGTGTTTAATGGGAATTTATATTTCCATAAATGGAAATGAATAACTACAGAGAATATATCTGGAAGAAAGAATAATATGTATCGTTCACTCTAAATTGTACAATTCCAGAAAGCATTTCAGATATTTAATCCTAGGAAATATACAGGGACTCCGTGTAGTGGGTTTATGAATCTTTTCTTCCCCAGAATTTGGAATTCGAATGTAGTCGCAAACTCAAATCGAAAGATGGGTACCATTTTTCTTGGACGGCAATTTATGATTATCATTTTGAAAATCTAAATATACCTTTCAGTGATTAAATCTTCTCATTGTGTATAATGGGAATATATATTTCTATCTATGAAATGAATAACTACAGAGAATATATCTGGAAGAAAGAATAATATGTATCGTTCACTCTAAATTGTATAATTCCAGAAAGCATTTCAGATATTTAATCCTAGGAAATATTGAGATTCTCCGTGTTATGGGTTTATGAATCTTTTCTTCCCCAGAATTTGGAATTCGAATATAGTCGCACACTCAAATCGAAAGATGGGTATCATTTTTCTTGGATTGTAATTTTTGATTATCATTTTGAAAATCAAAATATACCTTTTGGTGATTAAATTTTCTCATTGTGTTTAATGGGAATTTATATTTCTATCTAGGAAATGAATGACTACAGAGAATATACCTGGAAGAAAGAATAATATGTCTCGTTTACTCTAAATTGTACAATTCCAGAAAGCATTTCAGATGTTTAATCCTAAGAAATATTGAGAGTCTCCGTGTAGTGGGTTTATGAATCTTTTCTTCCTCAGAATTTGGAATTCGAATATAGTCGCACACTCAAATCGAAAGATGGGAACCAATTTTCCTGGATGTCAATTTATGATTATCATTTTGAAAATCAAGATATACCTTTTGGTAATTTAATTTCCTCATTGTGTTTAATGGGAATTTATATTTCTATCTAGGAAATGAATAACTACAGAGAATATATGTGGAAGACAAGAATAATATGTATCGTTCACTCTAAATTGTACAATTCCAGAAAGCATTTCAGATATTTAATCCTAGGAAATATCATTGGATTTCCTAGATGGAAATTTATATTTCCATCTAGGAAATGAATAACTACAGAGAATATATCTGGAAGAAAGAATAATGTATATCGTTCACTCTATATTGTACAATTCCAGTAAGCATTTCAGATATTAAATCCTAGGAAGTATTGAGAGTCTACGTGTAGTGGGTTTATGACTCTTTTCTTCCTCAGAATTTGGAATTCGAATATAGTCGCACACTCAAATCGAAAGATGGGTACCATTTTTCTTGGACGGCAATTTATAATTATCATTTTGAAAATCAAAATAAACCTTTTCGTGATTAAATTTTCTCATTGTGTTTAATGGGAATTTATATTTCTATCTAGGTAATGAATAACTAAAGAAAATATATCTGGAAGATGGAAAAATATTTATCGTTCACACTTAATTGTACAATTCCAGAAAGCATTTCAGATATTTAATCCTAGGAAATATTGAGAGTCTCCGTGTAGTGGGTTTATGAATCTTTTCTTCCCCAGAATTTGGAATTCGAAAATAGTCGCACACTCAAATCGAAAGATGGGTACCATTTTTCTTGGATGGCAATTTATGATTATCATTTTGAAAATCAAAATATACCTTTTGGTGATTTAATTTTCTTATTGTGTTTATTGGGAATTTTTATTTCTATCTAGGAAATGAATATCTACAGAGAATATGTCCGGAAGAAAGAATAATATGTATCGTTCACTGTTAATTTGTACAATTCCAGAAAGTATTTCAGATATTTAATCCTAGGAAATATTGAGAGACTCCGTGTAGTGGGTATATGAATCTTTTCTTCCTCAGAATTTGGTATTCGAATATAGTCGCACACTCAAATCGAAAGATGGGTACCATTTTTCTTGGATGGCAATTTATGATTATTATTTTGAAAATCAATATATACCTTTTGGTGATTAAATTTTCTCATTGTGTTTAATGGGAATTTATATTTCTATCTAGGAAATGAAAAACTACAGAGAATATATATGGAAGAAAGAATAATATGTATCGTTCACTCTAAAATTTACAATTCCAGAAAACATTTCAGATATTTAATCCTAGGAAAAATTGAGAGTCTCCGTGTAGTGGGTTTATGAATCTTTTCTTCCCCAAAATTTGGAATTCTAAAATAGTCGCACACTCAAATCGAAAGATGGGTACCATTTTTCTTGGATGGCAATATAGGATTGTCATTTTGAAAATCAAAATATACCTTTTGGTGATTTAATTTTCTCATTGTGTTTATTGGAAATTTTTATTTCTATCTAGGAAATGAATAACTACAGAGAATATATCTGGAAGAAAGAATAATATGTATCGTTCACTCTAAATTATAAAATTCCAGAAATTATTTCAGATATTTAATCCTAGGAAATAAAACAGACTCCATGTAGTGGGTTTATGAATCTTTTCTTCCCCAGAATTTGGAATTCGAATATAGTCGCACACTCAAATCGAAAGATGGGTAAAATTTTTCTTAGATGGCAATTAATGATTATCACTTTGAAAAACAAAATATACCTTTTGGTGATTTAATTTTCTCATTGTGAATAATGGGAATTTATATTTCTATCTAGGAAATGAATAACTACAGAGAAATTATCTGGAAGAAAGAATAATATGTATCGTTCACTCTAAATTGTACAATTCCAGAAAGCATTTCAGATATCTAATCCTAGGAAATATTAAGAGTCTCCGTGTAGTTGGTTTATGAATCTTTTCTTCCCCAGAATTTGGAATTCGAATATAGTCGCACACTCAATTCTAAAGATGGGTACCATTTTTCCCTGATGGCAATTTATGATTATCATTTTGAAAATCAAAATATAACTATTGGTGATTAAATTTTCTCATTGTGTTTAATGGGAATTTATATTTCCATCTAGGAAATGAATAACTACAGAGAATATATCTGGAAGAAAGAATAATATGTATCGTTCACTGTTAATTTGTACAATTCCAGAAAGTATTTCAGATATTTAATCCTAGGAAATATTGACAGACTCCGTGTAGTGGGTTTATGAATCTTTTCTTCCCCAGAATTTGGAATTCGAATAAAGTCGCACACTCAAATCGAAAGATGGGTACCATTTTTCTTGGATGGCAATTAATGATTATTATTTTGAAAATCAAAATATACCTTTTGGTGATTTAATTTAATTATTGTGATTAATGGGAATTTATATTTCTATCTAGGAAATGAAAAACTACAGAGAATATATCTGGAAGAAAGAATAATATGTATCGTTCACTCTAAAATTTACAATTCCAGAAAACATTTCAGATATTTAATCCTAGGAAATATCATAGTCTCCGTGTAGTGGGTTTATGAATCTTTTCTTCCCCAGAATTTGGAATTCGAAAATAGTCGCACACTCAAATCGATAGATGGGTACCATTTTTCTTGGATGGCAATTTATGATTATCATTTTGAAAATCAAAATATACCTTTTGGTGATTTAATTTTGTTATTGTGTTTATTGGGAATTTTTATTTCTATCTAGGAAATGAATAACTACAGAGAATATATCTGGAAGAAAGAATAATATGTATCGTTCACTGTTAATTTGTACAATTCCAGAAAGTATTTCAGATATTTAATCCTAGGAAAGATTGAGAGACTCCGTGTAGTGGGTTTATGAATCTTTTCTTCCCCAGAATTTGGAATTCGAATATAGTCGCACACTCAAATCGAAAGATGGGTACCATTTTTCTTGGATGGCAATTTATGATTATTTTTTTGAAAATCAAAATATACCTTTTGGTGATTTAATTTTCTTATTGTGATTAATGGGAATTTATATTTCTATCTAGGAAATGAATAAATTCAGAGAATATATGTGGAAGAAAGAATAATATGTATCGTTCACTGTTAATTTGTACAATTCCAGAAAGTATTTCAGATATTTAATCCTAGGAAATATTGACAGACTTCGTGTAGTGGGTTTATGAATCTTTTCTTCTCCAGAATTTGGAATTCGAATAAAGTCGCACACTCAAATCGAAAGATGGGTACCATTTTTCTTGGATGGCAATTAATGATTATTATTTTGAAAATCAAAATATACCTTTTGGTGATTTAATTTTCTTATTGTGATTAATGGGAATTTATATTTCTATCTAGGAAATGAATAATTACAGAGAATATATGTGGAAGAAAGAATAATATGTATCGTTCACTGTAAATTGTACAATTCCAGAAAGTATTTCAGATATTTAATCCTAGGAAATATTGAGAGAATCCGTGTAGTGTGTTTACTAATCTTTTCTTCCCCAGAATTTGGTATTCGAATATAGTCGCACACTTAAATCGAAAGATGGGTACATTTTTTTTGGATGGCAATTTATGATTATCATTTTGAAAATCAAAATGTACCATTTGGTGATTTAATTTTCTCATTGTGTTTAATGGAATTATATATTTCTATCTAGGAAATGAATAACTACAGAGAATATATCTGGAAGAAAGAATAATATGTATCGTTCACTCTAAATTCTACAATTCCAGAAAGCATTTCAGATATTTAATCCTAGGAATAATTGAAAGTCTCTGTGTAGTGGGTTTATGAATCTTTTCTTCCCCAGAATTTGGTATTCGAATATAGTCGCACACTCAAATCGAAAGATGGGTACCATTTTTCTTGGATGGCAATTTATGATTATTATTTTGAAAATCAAAATATACCTTTTGGTGATTAAATTTTCTCATTGTGTTTAATGGGAATTTATATTTCTATCTAGGAAATAAAAAACTACAGAGAATATATCTGGAAGAAAGAATAATATGTATCGTTCACTCTAAAATTTACAATTCCAGAAAACATTTCAGATATTTAATCCGAGGAAATATTGAGAGTCTTCGTGTAGTGGGTTTATGAATCTTTTCTTCCCCAGAATTTGGAATTCGAAAATAGTCGCACACTCAAATCGAAAGATGGGTACCATTTTTCTTGGATGGCAATATAGAATTATCATTTTTAAAATCAAAATATACCTTTTGGTGATTTAATTTTCTCATTGTGTTTATTGGAAATTTTTATTTCTATCTAGGAAATGAATAACTACAGAGAATATATCTGGAAGAAAGAATAATATGTATCGTTCACTCTAAATTGTACAATTCCAGAAAGTATTTTAGATATTTAATCCTAGGAAATATTGACAGACTCCATGTAGTGGGTTTATGAATCTTTTCTTCCCCAGAATTTGGAATTCGAATATAGTCGCACACTCAAATCGAAAGATGGGTACCATTTTTCTTGGATGGCAATTAATGATTATCATTTTGAAAATCAAAATATACCTTTTGGTGATTTAATTTTCTCATTGTGAATAATGGGAATTTACATTTGTATCTAGGAAATGAATAACTACAGAGAATATATCTGGAAGAAAGAATAATATGTATCGTTCACTCTTAATTGTATATTTCCAGAAAGCATTTCAGATATTTAATCCTAGGAAATATTAAGAGTCTCCGTGTAGTTGGTTTATGAATCTTTTCTTCACCAGAATTTGGAATTCGAATATAGACGCACACTCAATTCGAAAGATGGGTACCATTTTTCTTGGATGGCAATTTATGATTATCATTTTTAAAATCAAAATATACCTATTGGTGATTAAATTTTCTCATTGTGTTTAATGGGAATATATATTTCTATCTAGGAAATGAATAACTACAGATAATATATCAGGAAGAAAGATTAATATGTATCGTTCACTCTAAATTGAACAATTCCAGAAAGCATTTCAGATATTTAATCCTAGGAAATATTGAGTCTCCGTTTAGTGGGTTTATGAATCTTTTCTTCACCAGATTTTGGAATTCGAATATAGTCGCACACTCAATTCGAAAGATGGGTACCATTTTTCTTGGACGGCAATTTATGATTATCATTTTGAAAATCAAAATATAAGTATTGGTGATTAAATTTTCTCATTGTGTTTAATGGGAATTTATATTTCTACCTAGGAAATGAATAACTACAGAGAATATATCTGGAAGGAAGAATAATAAGTATCGATCACTCTAAATTGTACAATTCCAGAAAGCATTTTAGATATTTAATCCTAGGAAATATTGAGAGTCTCCGTGTAGTGGGTTTATGAATCTTTTCTTCCCCAGAATTTGGAATTCGAATATAGTCGCACACTCAAATCGAAAGATGGGTACCATTTTTCTTGGATGGATTTTTATGATTATCATTTTGAAAATCTAAATATACCTTTTAGTGATTAAATCTTCTCATTGTGTATAATGGGAATATATATTTCTATCTAGGAAATGAATAACTACAGAGAATATATCTGGAAGAAAGAAAATAAGGTATCGTTCACTCTAAACTGTACAATTCCAGAAAGCATTTTAAATATTTAATCATAGGAAATATTGAGTCTCCGCGTATTGGCTTTATGAATCTTTTCTTCCCCAGAATTTGGAATTCAAATATAGTCGCACACTCAAATCGAAAGATGGGTACCAATTTTCTTGGATGTCAATTTATGATTATCATTTTGAAAATCAAGATATAACTTTTGGTGATTTAATTTCCTCATTGTGTTTAATGGGTATTTTTATTTTTATCTAGGAAATGAATAACTACAGAGAATATACGTGGAAGAAAGAATAATATGTATCGTTCACTCTAAATTGTACAATTCCAGAAAGCATTTCAGATATTTAATCCTAGGAAAATTTTGAGTCTCCGTTTAGTGGGTTTATGAATCTTTTCTTCCCCAGAATTTGGAATTCGAATATAGTCGCACACTCAAATCGAAAGATGGGTACATTTTTTTTGGATGGCAATTTATGATTATCATTTTGAAAATCAAAATGTACCTTTTGGTAATTTAATTTTCTCATTGTGTTTAATTGGAATTTATATTTCTATCTAGGAAATGAATAACTACTGAGAATATATCTGGAAGAAAGAATAATATGTATCGTTCACTGTAAATTGTACAATTCCAGAAAGTATTTCAGATATTTAATCCTAGGAAATATTGAGAGTCTCCGTGTAGTTGGTTTATGAATCTTTTCTTCCCCAGAATTTGGAATTCGAATATAGTCGCACACTCAAATCGAAAGATGGGTACTATTTTCTAGGATGGCAATTTATGTATATCATTTTGAAAATCAAAATATAACTATTGGTGATTAAATTTTCTCATTGTGTTTAATGGGAATTTATATTTCTATCTAGGAAATGAATATTTACAGGGAATATATCTGGAAGGAAGTATAATATGTATCGTTCACTCTAAATTGTACAATTCCAGAAAGCATTTCAGATATTAAATCGTAGGAAATATTGAGAGTCTCCGTGTAGTGGGTTTATGAATCTTTTCTTCCCCAGAATTTGGAATTCGAATATAGTCGCACACTCAAATCGAAAGATGGGTACCATTTTTTTTGGATGGCAATTTATGATTATCATTTTGAAAATCAAAATGTACCTTTTGGTGATTTAATTTTCTCATTGTGTTTAATTGGAATTTATATTTCTATCTAGGAAATGAATAACTACTGAGAATATATCTGGAAGAAAGAATAATATGTATCGTTCACTGTAAATTGTACAATTCCAGAAAGTATTTCAGATATTTAATCCTAGGAAATATTGAGAGTCTCCGTGTAGTTGGTTTATGAATCTTTTCTTCCCCAGAATTTGGAATTCGAATATAGTCGCACACTCAAATCGAAAGATGGGTACTATTGTCTAGGATGGCAATTTATGTATATAATTTTGAAAATCAAAATATAACTATTGGTGATTAAATTTTCTCATTGTGTTTAATGGGAATTTATATTTCTATCTAGGAAATGAATATTTACAGGGAATATATCTGGAAGGAAGTATAATATGTATCGTTCACTCTAAATTGTACAATTCCAGAAAGCATTTCAGATATTAAATCGTAGGAAATATTGAGAGTCTCCGTGTAGTGGGTTTATGAATCTTTTCTTCCCCAGAATTTGGAATTCGAAAATAGTCGCACACTCAAATCGAAAGATGGGTACCATTTTTCTTGGATGGCAATTAATGATTATCATTTTGAAAATCAAAATATACCTTTTGGTGATTTAATTTTCTCATTGTGAATAATGGGAATTTACATTTGTATCTAGGAAATGAATAACTACAGAGAATATATCTGGAAGAAAGAATAATATGTATCGTTCACTCTTAATTGTATATTTCCAGAAAGCATTTCAGATATTTAATCCTAGGAAATATTAAGAGTCTCCGTGTAGTTGGTTTATGAATCTTTTCTTCACCAGAATTTGGAATTCGAATATAGACGCACACTCAATTCGAAAGATGGGTACCATTTTTCTTGGATGGCAATTTATGATTATCATTTTTAAAATCAAAATATACCTATTGGTGATTAAATTTTCTCATTGTGTTTAATGGGAATATATATTTCTATCTAGGAAATGAATAACTACAGATAATATATCAGGAAGAAAGATTAATATGTATCGTTCACTCTAAATTGAACAATTCCAGAAAGCATTTCAGATATTTAATCCTAGGAAATATTGAGTCTCCGTTTAGTGGGTTTATGAATCTTTTCTTCACCAGATTTTGGAATTCGAATATAGTCGCACACTCAATTCGAAAGATGGGTACCATTTTTCTTGGACGGCAATTTATGATTATCATTTTGAAAATCAAAATATAAGTATTGGTGATTAAATTTTCTCATTGTGTTTAATGGGAATTTATATTTCTACCTAGGAAATGAATAACTACAGAGAATATATCTGGAAGGAAGAATAATAAGTATCGATCACTCTAAATTGTACAATTCCAGAAAGCATTTTAGATATTTAATCCTAGGAAATATTGAGAGTCTCCGTGTAGTGGGTTTATGAATCTTTTCTTCCCCAGAATTTGGAATTCGAATATAGTCGCACACTCAAATCGAAAGATGGGTACCATTTTTCTTGGATGGATTTTTATGATTATCATTTTGAAAATCTAAATATACCTTTTAGTGATTAAATCTTCTCATTGTGTATAATGGGAATATATATTTCTATCTAGGAAATGAATAACTACAGAGAATATATCTGGAAGAAAGAAAATAAGGTATCGTTCACTCTAAACTGTACAATTCCAGAAAGCATTTTAAATATTTAATCATAGGAAATATTGAGTCTCCGCGTATTGGCTTTATGAATCTTTTCTTCCCCAGAATTTGGAATTCAAATATAGTCGCACACTCAAATCGAAAGATGGGTACCAATTTTCTTGGATGTCAATTTATGATTATCATTTTGAAAATCAAGATATAACTTTTGGTGATTTAATTTCCTCATTGTGTTTAATGGGTATTTTTATTTTTATCTAGGAAATGAATAACTACAGAGAATATACGTGGAAGAAAGAATAATATGTATCGTTCACTCTAAATTGTACAATTCCAGAAAGCATTTCAGATATTTAATCCTAGGAAAATTTTGAGTCTCCGTTTAGTGGGTTTATGAATCTTTTCTTCCCCAGAATTTGGAATTCGAATATAGTCGCACACTCAAATCGAAAGATGGGTACATTTTTTTTGGATGGCAATTTATGATTATCATTTTGAAAATCAAAATGTACCTTTTGGTAATTTAATTTTCTCATTGTGTTTAATTGGAATTTATATTTCTATCTAGGAAATGAATAACTACTGAGAATATATCTGGAAGAAAGAATAATATGTATCGTTCACTGTAAATTGTACAATTCCAGAAAGTATTTCAGATATTTAATCCTAGGAAATATTGAGAGTCTCCGTGTAGTTGGTTTATGAATCTTTTCTTCCCCAGAATTTGGAATTCGAATATAGTCGCACACTCAAATCGAAAGATGGGTACTATTTTCTAGGATGGCAATTTATGTATATCATTTTGAAAATCAAAATATAACTATTGGTGATTAAATTTTCTCATTGTGTTTAATGGGAATTTATATTTCTATCTAGGAAATGAATATTTACAGGGAATATATCTGGAAGGAAGTATAATATGTATCGTTCACTCTAAATTGTACAATTCCAGAAAGCATTTCAGATATTAAATCGTAGGAAATATTGAGAGTCTCCGTGTAGTGGGTTTATGAATCTTTTCTTCCCCAGATTTTGGAATTCGAATATAGTCGCACACTCAAATCGAAAGATGGGTACCATTTTTTTTGGATGGCAATTTATGATTATCATTTTGAAAATCAAAATGTACCTTTTGGTGATTTAATTTTCTCATTGTGTTTAATTGGAATTTATATTTCTATCTAGGAAATGAATAACTACTGAGAATATATCTGGAAGAAAGAATAATATGTATCGTTCACTGTAAATTGTACAATTCCAGAAAGTATTTCAGATATTTAATCCTAGGAAATATTGAGAGTCTCCGTGTAGTTGGTTTATGAATCTTTTCTTCCCCAGAATTTGGAATTCGAATATAGTCGCACACTCAAATCGAAATATGGGTACTATTTTCTTGGATGGCAATATAGAATTATCATTTTTAAAATCAAAATATACCTTTTGGTGATTTAATTTTCTCATTGTGTTTATTGGAAATTTTTATTTCTATCTAGGAAATGAATAACTACAGAGAATATATCTGGAAGAAAGAATAATATGTATCGTTCACTCTAAATTGTACAATTCCAGAAAGTATTTTAGATATTTAATCCTAGGAAATATTGACAGACTCCATGTAGTGGGTTTATGAATCTTTTCTTCCCCAGAATTTGGAATTCGAATATAGTCGCACACTCAAATCGAAAGATGGGTACCATTTTTCTTGGATGGCAATTAATGATTATCATTTTGAAAATCAAAATATACCTTTTGGTGATTTAATTTTCTCATTGTGAATAATGGGAATTTACATTTCTATCTAGGAAATGAATAACTACAGAGAATATATCTGGAAGAAAGAATAATATGTATCGTTCACTCTTAATTGTATATTTCCAGAAAGCATTTCAGATATTTAATCCTAGGAAATATTAAGAGTCTCCGTGTAGTTGGTTTATGAATCTTTTCTTCACCAGAATTTGGAATTCGAATATAGACGCACACTCAATTCGAAAGATGGGTACCATTTTTCTTGGATGGCAATTTATGATTATCATTTTTAAAATCAAAATATACCTATTGGTGATTAAATTTTCTCATTGTGTTTAATGGGAATATAAATTTCTATCTAGGAAATGAATAACTACAGATAATATATCAGGAAGAAAGATTAATATGTATCGTTCACTCTAAATTGAACAATTCCAGAAAGCATTTCAGATATTTAATCCTAGGAAATATTGAGTCTCCGTTTAGTGGGTTTATGAATCTTTTCTTCACCAGATTTTGGAATTCGAATATAGTCGCACACTCAATTCGAAAGATGGGTACCATTTTTCTTGGACGGCAATTTATGATTATCATTTTGAAAATCAAAATATAAGTATTGGTGATTAAATTTTCTCATTGTGTTTAATGGGAATTTATATTTCTACCTAGGAAATGAATAACTACAGAGAATATATCTGGAAGGAAGAATAATAAGTATCGATCACTCTAAATTGTACAATTCCAGAAAGCATTTTAGATATTTAATCCTAGGAAATATTGAGAGTCTCCGTGTAGTGGGTTTATGAATCTTTTCTTCCCCAGAATTTGGAATTCGAATATAGTCGCACACTCAAATCGAAAGATGGGTACCATTTTTCTTGGATGGATTTTTATGATTATCATTTTGAAAATCTAAATATACCTTTTAGTGATTAAATCTTCTCATTGTGTATAATGGGAATATATATTTCTATCTAGGAAATGAATAACTACAGAGAATATATCTGGAAGAAAGAAAATAAGGTATCGTTCACTCTAAACTGTACAATTCCAGAAAGCATTTTAAATATTTAATCATAGGAAATATTGAGTCTCCGCGTATTGGCTTTATGAATCTTTTCTTCCCCAGAATTTGGAATTCAAATATAGTCGCACACTCAAATCGAAAGATGGGTACCAATTTTCTTGGATGTCAATTTATGATTATCATTTTGAAAATCAAGATATAACTTTTGGTGATTTAATTTCCTCATTGTGTTTAATGGGTATTTTTATTTTTATCTAGGAAATGAATAACTACAGAGAATATACGTGGAAGAAAGAATAATATGTATCGTTCACTCTAAATTGTACAATTCCAGAAAGCATTTCAGATATTTAATCCTAGGAAAATTTTGAGTCTCCGTTTAGTGGGTTTATGAATCTTTTCTTCCCCAGAATTTGGAATTCGAATATAGTCGCACACTCAAATCGAAAGATGGGTACATTTTTTTTGGATGGCAATTTATGATTATCATTTTGAAAATCAAAATGTACCTTTTGGTGATTTAATTTTCTCATTGTGTTTAATTGGAATTTATATTTCTATCTAGGAAATGAATAACTACTGAGAATATATCTGGAAGAAAGAATAATATGTATCGTTCACTGTAAATTGTACAATTCCAGAAAGTATTTCAGATATTTAATCCTAGGAAATATTGAGAGTCTCCGTGTAGTTGGTTTATGAATCTTTTCTTCCCCAGAATTTGGAATTCGAATATAGTCGCACACTCAAATCGAAAGATGGGTACTATTTTCTAGGATGGCAATTTATGTATATCATTTTGAAAATCAAAATATAACTATTGGTGATTAAATTTTCTCATTGTGTTTAATGGGAATTTATATTTCTATCTAGGAAATGAATATTTACAGGGAATATATCTGGAAGGAAGTATAATATGTATCGTTCACTCTAAATTGTACAATTCCAGAAAGCATTTCAGATATTAAATCGTAGGAAATATTGAGAGTCTCCGTGTAGTGGGTTTATGAATCTTTTCTTCCCCAGAATTTGGAATTCGAATATAGTCGCACACTCAAATCGAAAGATGGGTACCATTTTTCTTGGATTGCACTTTATGATTATCATTTTGAAAATCAAAATATACCTTTTGGTGATTTAATTTTCTCATTGTGTTTAATGGGAATTTATACTTCCATCTAGGAAATGAATAACTACAGAGAATACATCTGGAAGAAAGAATAATATGTATCGGTTACTATAAATGGTACAATTCCAGAAAGCATTTCAGATATTTAATCCTAGGAAATATTGAAAGTCTCTGTGTAGTGGGTTTATGAATCTTTTCTTCCCCAGAATATTGAATTCGAATATAGTCGCACACTCAAATCGAAAGATGGGTACCATTTTTCTTGGATGGCAATTTATGATTATCCTTTTGAAAATCAAAATATACCTTTTGGTGATTTAATTTTCTCATTGTGTTTAATGGGAATTTATATTTCTATCTAGGAAATGAATAACTACAGAGAATACATCTGGAAGAAAGAAAAATATGTATCGGTTACTCTAAATTGTACAATTCCAGAAAGCATTTCAGATATTTAATCCTAGGAAATATTTAAAGTCTCTGTGTAGTGGGTTTATGAATCTTTTCTTCCCCAGAATTTGGAATTCGAATTTAGTCGCACACTCAATCCGAAAGATGGGTACCATTTTTTTGGATGGCTTTTTACGATTATAATTTTGAAAATCAAAATATAACTTTTGGTGATTTAATTTTCTCATTGTGTTTAATGGGAATTTATATTTCTATCTAGGAAATGAATAACTACAGAGAATATATCTGGAAGAAAGAATAATAAGTATCGTTCACTCTAAATTGTACAATTCCAGAAAGCATTTCAGATATTTAATCCTAGGAAATATTGAAAGTCTCAGTGTAGTGGGTTTATGAATCTTTTCTTCCCAAGAATTAAGAATTCGAATATAGTCGCACACTCAAATCGAAAGATAGGTACCATTTTACTTGGATGGAAATTTATGATTATCATTTTGAAAATCAAAATATAACTATTGGTGATTAAATTTTCTCATTGTGTTTAATGGGGATTTATATTTCTATCTAGGAAATGAATAACTACAGAGAATATATCTGGAAGAAAGAATAATATGTATCGTTCACTCTAAAATTTACAATTCCAGAAAGCATTTCAGATATTAAATCCTAGGAAATATGGAGAGTCTCCGTTTAGTGGGTTTATGATAATTTTCTTCCCCAGAATTTGGAATTCGAATATAGTCGAACACTATTAAATTGAAAGATAAGTACCATTTTTCTTGGATGGCAATTTATGATTATCATTTTGAAAATCAAAGTATACCTTTTGCTGATTAAATTTTCTCATTGTGTTTAATGGTACTTTATATTTCCATCCAGGAAATGTATAACTACTGAGAATATATCTGGAAGAAAGAATAATATATATCGTTTACTCTAAATTGTACAA
The DNA here is from genome assembly GCA_963169105.1 of Ceriagrion tenellum. NCBI lineage: Eukaryota > Metazoa > Arthropoda > Insecta > Odonata > Coenagrionidae > Ceriagrion > Ceriagrion tenellum. The sequence goes on along the minus strand of OY720642.1, from coordinate 125,682,883 downwards.
TTCCAGAAAGCATTTCAGATATTTAATCCTAGGAAATATTGAAAGTCTCCGTGTAGTGGGTTTATGAATCTTTTCTTCAGCAGAATTTGGAATTCGAATGTAGTCGAACACTCAAATCGAAAGATGGGTACCATTTTTCTTGGATGGCAATTTATGATTATCATTTTGAAAATCAAAATTAACCTTTTGGTGATTAAATTTTCTCATTGTTTTTAATGGGAATTTATGTTTCTATCTAGGAAATGAATAACTACAGAGAATATATCTGGAAGAAAGAATAATATGTATCGTTTACTCTAAATTCTACAATTCCAGAAGGCATTTCAGATATTTTATCCTAGGAAATATTGAGAGTCTCCGTGTAAAGGGTTAATGAATCTTTTCTTCCCCAGAATATTGATTTCGTATATAGTCGAACACTCAAATCGAAAGATGGGTACCATTTTTATTGGATGGCAATTTATGATTATTATTTTGAAAATTAAATTACACCTTTTGGTGATTTAATTTTCTCATTGTGTTTAATGGGAATTAACATTTCTATCTAGTAAATGAATAACTACAGAGAATATATCAGGAAGAAAGAATAATATGTATCGTTCACTCTAAATTGAACAATTCCAGAAAGCATTTCAGATATTCTATCCTAGGAAATATTGAGTCTCCGTTTAGTGGGTTTATGAATCTTTTCTTCCCCAGATTTTGGAATTCGAATATAGTCGCACACTCAAATCGAAAGATGGGTACCATTTTTCTTGGATGGCAATTTATGATTATCATTTTGAAAATCAAGATATACCTTTTGGTGATTAAATTTTCTCATTGTGTTTAATGGGAATTTATATTTCCATATAGGAAATGAATAACTACAAAGAAATTATCTGGAAGAAAGAATAATATGTATCGTTCACTCTAAATTGTACAATTCCAGAAAGCATTTCAGATGTTTAATCCTAGGAAATATTGAGAGACTCCGTGTAGTGGGTTTTTGAATCTTTTCTACCCCAGAATTTGGAATTCGAATGTAGTCGCACACTCAAATCGAAAGATGGGTACCATTTTTATTGGATTGCAATTTATGATTATTATTTTGAAAATTAAATTATACCTTTTGGTGATTTAATTTTCTCATTGTGTTTAATGGGAATTAATATTTCTATCTAGGAAATGAATAACTACAGAGAATATATCAGGAAGAAAGAATAATATGTATCGTTCACTCTAAATTGAACAATTCCAGAAAGCATTTCAGATATTTAATCCTAGGAAATATTGAGTCTCCGTTTAGTGGGTTTATGAATCTTTTCTTCCCCAGAATATTGAATTCGTATATAGTCGAACACTCAAATCGAAAGATGGGTACCATTTTTATTGGATGGCAATTTATGATTATTATTTTGAAAATTAAATTATACCTTTTGGTGATTTAATTTTCTCATTGTGTTTAATGGGAATTAATATTTCTATCTAGGAAATGAATAACTACAGAGAATATATCAGGAAGAAAGAATAATATGTATCGTTCACGCTAAATTGAACAATTCCAGAAAGCATTTCAGATATTTAATCCTAGGAAATATTGAGTCTCCGTGTAGTGGGTTTATGAATCTTTTCTTCCCCAGAATTTGGAATTCGAATATAGTCGCACACTCAAATCGAAAGATGGGTACCATTTTTCTTGGATGGCAATTTATGATTATCATTTTGAAAATAAAGATATACCTTTTGGTGATTAAATTTTCTCATTGTTTTTAATGGGAATTTATGTTTCTGTCTAGGAAATGAATAACTACAGAGAATATATCTGGAAGAAAGAATAATATGTATCGTTCACTCTAAATTCTACAATTCCAGAAGGCATTTCAGATATTTAATCCTAGGAAATATTGAGAGTCTCCGTGTAATGGGTTTATGAATCTTTTCTTCCCCAGATTTTGGAATTCGAATATAGTCGCACACTCAATTCGAAAGATGGGTACCATTTTTCTTGGATGGAAATTTATGATTATCATTTTGAAAATCAAAATATAACTATTGGTGATTAAATTTTCTCATTGTGTTTAATGGGAATATATATTTCTATCTAGGAAATGAATAACTACAGAGAATATATCTGGAAGAAAAAATAATATGTATCGTTCACTCTAAATTGTACAATTCCAGAAAGCATTTCAAATATTTAATCATAGGAAATATTGAGTCTCCGCGTAGTGGGTTTATGAATCTTTTCTTCCCCAGAATTTGGAATTCGAATATAGTCGCACACTCAAATCGAAAGATGGGTACCATTTCTCTTGGATTGTACGTTATGATTATCATTTTGAAAATCAAAATATACCTTTTGGTGATTAAATTTTCTCATTGTGTATAATGGGAATTTATATATTTCTATCTTGGAAATGAATAACTACAGAGAATATATCTGGAAGAAAGAATAATATGTATCGTTCACTCTAAATTGTAAAATTCTAGAAAGTATTTCAGATATTTAATCCTAAAAAATATTGAGAGTCTCCGTTTAGTGCGTTTATGAATCTTTTCTTCCCCAGAATTTGGAATTCAAATATAGTCGCACACTCAAATCGAAAGATTGGTACCATTTCTCTTAGATGGCAATTTATGATTATCATTTTGAAAATCAAAATATACCTTTTCTTGATTAAATTTTCTCATTGTGTTTAATGGGAATTTATATTTCTATCTAGTAAATGAATAACTACAGAGAATATATCTGGAAGAAAGAATAATATGTATCGTTCACTCTAAATTGTACAATTCCAGAAAGCATTTCAGATATAAAATCCTAGGAAATATTGAGAGTCTCCGTTTAGTGGGTTTATGAATCTTTTCTTCCCCAGAATTTGGAATTCGAATAAAGTCGCACACTCAAATCGAAAGATCATTTTTTCTTCTTTTTTTCTTCTTTTCTTCTTTTCTTCTTTCTTTTCTTACTTTCTTCTTTTCTTCTTTTCTTCTTTCTTTTCTTTAATTTCTTTTCTTCAATCTTTTCTTCCCCAGAATTTGGAATTCGAATATAGTCGAACACAATTAAATTGAAACTTGGGTACCATTTTTCTTGGATGGCAATTCATGATTATCATTTTGAAAATCAAAGTATACCTTTTGCTGATTAAATTTTCTCATTGTGTTTAATGGTAATTTATATTTCCATCTAGGAAATGAATAACTACTGAGAATATATCTGGAAGATAGAATAATATAAATCGTACACTCTAAATTCTACAATTCCAGAAGGCATTTCAGATATTTAATCCTAGGAAATATTGAGAGTCTCCGTGTAGTTGGTTTATGAATCTTTTCTTCCTCAGAATTTGGAATTCGAATATAGTCGCACACTCAAATCGAAAGATGGGTACCATTTTTCTTGGATGGCAATTTATGATTATCATTTTGAAAATCAAAATATACCTTTTGATGATTTAATTTATTTATTGTGTTTAATGGAAATTTATATTTCCATCTAGGAAATGAATAACTACAGAGAATATATCTGGAAGAAAGAATAATATATATCGTTCACTCTATATTGTACAATTCCAGTAAGCATTTCTGATATTAAATCCTAGGAAATATTGAGAGTCTCCGTGTAGTGGGTTTATGAATCTTTTCTTCCTCAGAATTTGGAATTCGAATATAGTCGCACACTCAAATCGAAAGATGGGTTCCATTTTTCTTGGATGGCAATTTATGATTATCATTTTGAAAATCAAAATATACCTTTTGGTGATTTAATTTTCTCATTGTGTTTAAAGGGAATTTATATTTCCATCTAGGAAATGAATAACTACAGAGAATATATCTGGAAGAAAGAATAATATGTATCGTTCACTCAAAATTGTACAATTCCAGAAAGCATTTAGCATATTTAATCCTAGGAAATATTGAGAGTCTCCGTGTAGTGGGTTTATGAATCTTTTCTTCCCCAGAATTTGGAATTCGAATATAGTCGCACACTCAAATCGAAAGATGGGTACCATTTTTCTTGTATGGCAATTTATGATTATCCTTTTGAAAATCAAAATATACCTTTTGGTGATTTAATTTTCTCATTTTTTTTAATGGGGATTTATATTTCCATCTAGGAAATGAATAACTACAGAGAATATATCTGGAAGAAAGTAAAATATGTATCGTTCACACTAAATTGTACAATTTCAGAAAGCATTTCAGATATTAAATCCTAGGAAATATTGAGAGTCTCCGTTTAGTGGGTTTATGATACTTTTCTTCCCCAGAATTTGGAATTCGAATATCGTCGAACACAATTAAATTGAAAGATGGGTACCATTTTTCTTGGATGGCAATTTATAATTATCATTTTGAAAATCAAAATATATCTTTTGGTGATTTAATTTTCTCATTGTGTTAAATGGGAATTTATATTTCTATCTAGGAAATGAATAACTACAGAGAATATATCTGGAAGAAAGAATAATATGTATCGTTCACTCTAAATTGTACAATTCCAGAAAGCATTTCAGATATTTAATCCTAGGAAATATTGAGAGTCTCCGTGTAGTGGGTTTATGAATCTTTTCTTCCTCAGAATTTGGAATTCGAATATAGTCGCACACTCAAATCGAAAGATGGGTACATTTTTTCTTGGATGGCAATTTATGATTATCATTTTGAAAATCAAAATATACCTTTTGGTGATTTAATTTATTTATTGTGTTTAATGGAAATTTATATTTCCATCTAGGAAATGAATAACTACAGAGAATATATCTGGAAGAAAGAATAATATATATCGTTCACTCTATATTGTACAATTCCAGTAAGCATTTCAGATATTAAATCCTAAGAAATATTGAGAGTCTCCGTTTAGTGGGATTATGAATCTTTTCTTCCCCAGAATTTGGAATTCGAATATAGTCGCACACTCAAATCGAAAGATGGGTACCATTTTTCTTGGATGGCAATTTATGATTATAATTTTTAAAGTCAAAATATACCTTTTGGTGATTTAATTTTCTCATTGTGTTTAATGGGAATTTATATTTCCATCTAGGAAATGAATAAGTACAGAGAAATTATCTGGAAGAAAGAATAATATGTATCGTTCACTCTAAATTGTAC